>JACGWO010000009.1:8307500-8465883 GCA_034509735.1 Sesamum alatum
GTTTCAAAAAATATAGTTTGTTCTAATGACTTATTATCTTGTATTCTACAGTTAGGATTAAGGGTATGAAGAAGTTTATAATATATTCTATAACATACACATATTAATTCAGATCCGGGTGTATAATTATACCCATGAGTTTTAACATTTAATGTTAAAGCATCTAATATATTTTGCATCCGATAAGGACAATTGTAAATTCGGATAGACATTAAAAAATACCGGCCCGTGAGCTAGGCTGGATTGTATTATCCCAATCAAAGATTTTTTCCAATCTAAATTCCTTGCATCTCTAAGAGCAGCTAAAAAACTTTCAGGTAAACCTTCTAATGTTAAGGGTTTAAAAGCAATTTGTACTAATCCTATATGTAAAAATTTATATTCATCCTGATAATGCCCTATATCCATAGCATCTAAAAGTTTTATTACTCTTTCTTCATTATCAAGGGCTATTGATTCCTCACTAGTCTTTACAATCTGTTTTGTCTTCCAAAAATCAAATCGGCCGAAATTATAAATTAATCTAGGATTTACCTTAGGAATTGTCCATTTATTTAATTGACTTAAATTCTTAGGAATTTCATATTCTTCCTTTTTGGAATTTTTAACAGTATTTATATCTGAAACAGATAAATATTGCATATTAAGCAATATATAAAACAAGTACTGTTGAATTATCCAATACAACTTCAATAACATGGCTCTGATACCATAAGGAGCCATGGCGACATGCCATGGAGGATCGGGAATATACAATACAAAACCTCGCCGTAAAATCCGACCATGTAGGCGGAATATAAATCCGGCCATGTAGGCGGAAGACGAGAGATACCAAAAATATACAAAAATCGCCAAAAATCCGACCATGTAGGCGGAATGTAAATCCGACCATGTAGGCGAAAGGCGATCAAAATAAAGGAGTATCTTAAATTGTGATCTATATAAAGAGAATTTAAATGAATAGGAATAGAGTAAATTTGGGAACCTTTTACGCTCCGTTAAATTAATAAGTACGAATTCAGTCTTAAAACACCACCAAAAGGCCCACACAACGCCATATTTGGCAAAACCGGGCAGCAGTGGTAAAACAGACTTCCTTCATCCTCATAATTTAAGGGAACGACCCAAAGGGTCTCCTTTCCATATTCATTTATTTTCCCCGTATATTTATCATAAATTTAAAATACTTTTTTTTTTTTTTTTTTTTTTTTTTTTAGAACCTTGCCATCTTCGTTGTCATGGATAATTCAACAGTATGAACTTAGCCTTCCATTAGGCTAAAAGCAAAATTAAAATGAATACAAATACAATAAATAAATACAATAATTTAAAGTAAAAAACTTACAGAAGTGTAAACTCGTACACAAAGCTGAAATCTTATTTAGTGAGGGACAAAGAAGGTGATATACATGTACAAGGGTGTTTTCGGTCTGCCTCTAATGATCTAAGAGGGGGTATTTATAGGGAGGCCGGATCTGAAAGTATTATTTCAAATCCGTCTGTGATTGACAGGTGTCTTATGCATTAAGACACATGGCTGGAGTCATCTCCAGACGTATTACATGAATGACACGTGTTGCTGTATGTGTGACACGTGTTGCTTTGACTCGGTCAAAAATTTTCGACTTTGTTTTCTTCCGGCATTATGCTGTCTGCTTTCATTTCTTCATTATTTTGGAGAAATTACTTTCTTCCGATTCTTCTTCGGATCTTTTGTGGTAATCTATCCTTTGTTCCTCTGAAGATTCAGAAGTCCCAACTTTTTGATTTTGCTTTCAAAGCAGTCCTGATTCCCTGAAATAGTTGATCAAGGATAATTTCGTGGTTGGATTCTTCAAATGGGTCTTGTGATTCCCCTGCTAAACAAGAATACTTATTTTCTTCATCTTTGGAAGAGGTTTCCATTGGGGACTCTGCTCCTGTCAGATTTCGTTTGAGGTCTTTCTGGACTTGATTGAGATATTCCTCAATCATTTGTTCTTTAGAGATAATACCTCTCTTGCTCCTGATTCTTTGCGATATTTGCTCGAATGGGCTAGGAGTCTGATTTTCTTCCTTCTCCAGGAGTGCTTTGTATTCTTGGAGTTTTTCCTCCATTTCATCAAGTGCTTCTTGACAAAAATATTTTTTTGTTTCCGGATTGATGAGCATTAATTTACTCCAGAATTTAGAACAAGATTTCCTTTTAATACAAGGAATTTTTTGTAAGGTCATTCCTACTTCAGGTAGCCATTTCCAAATCCATGGAAGTGAGAATTCCATAAAAAAGAAGAATGAGGCCATTCCTTCAATCCATTTCTGTGATTTTTCCGCCTGGATAATTTTTGGCGAACAATTGATCCATTCCGTATAATAACCCTGGAAAATTTCAGGGAGTATAGAAATTGGAGGACCATAATTTAACCACCATTGAAATACCCAATTTTGGTACTTCTTGTTGGAAAACTAATGGACAAATTTTGAAAAACCATGTGTGTTTTCTCTTATAATTTTCATAGAGAAAAGTTTTGTTGAATGCTTCAACATAGTCCCAATAATTAAATTTTATTGGGGATTTAGACTCTGGATGAATATATTCTTTTTCACCTAATGGGTTAATTCCCCATTCAACAGCAGTAATGAATTTTTTATTACTGCTTTTGAGTAATTAAATTCTTTTCCATTATTGGAATAAGTGTGAGTAATTTCAACACTTTGCATTGCTTTCAGGATACACTCATAATGAGCCCTTGGTTTATATGAACCTGCTGTGAATGCTGTCACATCCAGATATCTTTTCATTAGATACCATGGATCTTTTTCCCACCTTAAATCCTCATTTTCCAGAAGTATAATTACTTCCTGATGTTCACTAAATTTATAGTTTACTAACTCATCTTCTTCTTCCAATATTTTAGCATAAGATACTGAAGAAGATGATACTTCTTCGGCGGCGATTTTTTTCTGCTCCTTTTTAAATATGAGGAATTGCTGGAAGAGCTCATTTTCTTCCTCAGAGACTTTATTGTATCTTCCTATTCCGGAAATGTTGTCTTTAATTAATGATCTGTTACCTTGGCGTATAATTTCGCCTGGTCTAAATCTACCTCCTCTCTGATTGGAGGAGTTTCTGCCTCTTCCTCTTTGAGGAAGCATTCCTGCAATAAAAGGATTATTCATTTAACCGGCATAATATCCTGCAATTTTTTGGTGATACAACAAATTTGCTATCCAAATATTTTTTATGCGATAATGATAAGACATGTCTGCATTTGGATGTTGAATAAGAATTTCCGAAATAATTTTTTTCTCTCCTCAATCTTTTTTCTTATTATTCTCTGAATTCTTTTAAGTCGTGCCTTATATTCAATAGGCTCATCCCAAAATTCAAACCTATATACAGGCCATTTTAGTCCATTCATCCAATAACTTTCTCCTTCAATCCTATCTTCAACCCAATAATCTGGGATTTTAGAGGAGGTACTTACTCCTATAAAGAATTCTCCTCCAATCCAGTTAAATTTACCAATGTCTGTGTTCATTTAGATATTCTCTTGATAAGAAGTCAGGAAGACTATTAGTCTTTCCTTTAATATGTTCTATTGTAAAATTAAATGGAGCTAAATGTGCTTGCCATCTAGCAAACATTTGTTTAGAAACATCATGCTTAAAGTCTTTGTTAAACATAAACTTAGCAGCAGAACAATCTGTTCTGATAATAAATTCTTGGTTTAATAAGTCATCTTGGAATTTTAAAACACATTTAACAATAGCAAGAACTTCTTTAGCCACTGTAGCATAATTTAATTGGGCTGCTTTCCATTTTCCAGAATGGAATCTAACTAAATATTCTTGTTTATTATTATCGATTTGTTTTAATATTCCTCCAAATCCTATTTCAGAAGCATCTGTTTCTATTATTTTCTTCCAATTAGGATTTGCTAGTGTTAGACATGGTAATGATTTAACCTTCTGTTTTATTAGCCTAACTGCTTTAGTGTGATCTTCTGTCCATTCCAATGGATTTTTCTTGAGCCTATCATATAATAATGCTGTGTCTTGTGCAAGATTTTTGTAATATGGAGCTATATAATTTAGGCTTCCTAAAAATCTCTGTAATTGAGTTCTATCAATAATTTTATCCGGAAATTTATCTGCAAATTCTATGCATCTGTTAATGGGAATTATTTCTCCTTTTTCGATATTGTGACCTAAAAATCTTATCTTAGTTTGGAAGATACTCATTTTTGGTTTAGATATTACTAATCCATTTTGAATGACTATCGTTTTAAACATTTCTAAATGTTTAAAGTGGTCTTCTATGTTATTGGAGAAGACTAAGATGTCATCAATATAAACAATAATAAAGTTCGAGAATTGGTTAAAAATATCATTCATGATATTTTGGAATTCTGAAGGTGCATTTTTCAGACCAAAAGGCATAACATTCCACTCATAATGGCCAAAAGGAACTGTAAATGCAGTTTTATATCTATCTGATTCACTTATCTGAATCTGCCAATATCCTGATTTTAAGTCAAATTTTGAAAAAATTATTGCCTTATGCAATCTATCTAAAAGATCTTTTTTATTGGGGATTGGATACCTTATCCATTTTAAAACTTTATTGAGGGGCTTATAATTGATAACAAGTCTAGGTCTCCCTCTTTCCTGTTCTGCATGTTTATTAACATAAAAAGCAGTACATGACCAAGGTGATTTAGAGGATCTAATTAGTTTTTTATCTACTAATCCCTTAATCTCCTCTTTGCATAACTCTAGATATTCGGAATTCATCTGACAAGGTCTCGCCTTAGTGGGAATATTTTTTTCTAAAAACTCATTTTCATATGGGAGGCTTACAATATGTTTCTTTCTATGCCAAAATGCATTAGGGTGTTCATTACATGTCTCAAGTTCGAATTTATTTTGAACCATTTTAATTTTTGCTTGTAATTTTGGATTTTGAAGTAATTCATCTATCTGTAAAGAATTGATTTCTTCTTTTATAAAACAGATTTGATTTGTTTTAGAAATTATTAAATCTCTTATTTCATTAATAACTTTATCCATTGGTTGAGTAATAAATTCAAATTTTATTATCTCATCTTCAAATGTTCCTATTATACCTTTGTCATTAATGTTTTTTATTGGGAAAATCTTTTTTAGAAAGGGTGTTCCTAAGATTATATCATTTGTTAAATCCTTAATTAGTAGGAAACTCATAGGGATACATTTTTTATTATTACATATATAAGCTTTTGGGATTTTAAAACTTATGTTTAATTTTTGCCCATTGGCAGAGGATAATGAATGAGTTGTTTTTTCAAAGTATTTGGTTGGTATTAATCCTTCTTTTATACAATTAATATCTGCCCCACTATCTACTAGAGCAGTAAATGTTTTTCTAAAATTATTACTTATCAATAAGTCAATCTTTATATTCCATTTTTGACTGGTCACTACCTCTAATGTAGATAGGAAATTATCCTCAATTTTCTCTTTACTTAATTCAATGAATTTGTTATTTTTGTCTATTTCTAATATTTCTATTCTAGTAGTAAGAGTCTGATTATATTTCTTAATATTTTTTATTTCTTCTTTTAATTTTTCAACTTCTAATTTTAGATCTTCTGCAGTGGAAGGGTTATCTTTAATGGTTTGTTTTTCTCTGAGTATTTTTTTAACTTCAGTAATTGTATAGGGTTCAAATGGTTTACTAATTAAGTTTTCATATGTCTGATTTGACTCAGAAGATGAACCTCTATTGTTATCCATTTTACTAAGGATAATATTTCTTATTTCAGGGTCCTTAATTTCCCTGAGCAACTCAACTATATGATTATCTGTAAGGACATTTACTGTTGACAAATCTTTGAATTGTGCCATTAATTCATAAAATTCATCATCTGATTCTTCTTCATTAGTCCCTTGTTTACATGGACAAGAAGAATCTTCTTCTTCATTTGATTCATCCGAGGTTGATAAATTCTCAGGATTCTCTTCTATATTTCCTAATTCATCTTGATTATTTTCTTCTAATTCTTCAGATTCGGAAGATTCTTTTCCTTCAGAAAATATTGTATTTATTATATTTTCTTTTTCTTGGTCTTCTAATTTAAGACTATTAATCTTCTTTTTTAATCTTTTAGCTCTTTTATTTCTACATCTATTTGCAAGGTGGTCTGTTTCACCGCAAATGTAACATCTTCTTATCTTTTTTGTTACATTATTTTTAGTTTTCCATTCATCTTTTCTGGTTATGTTTCTTTGTTTATTTTTTTCTTTTCTATCACTCCGTTTTTTATGTCTTTTCTTTTTTCCCTCTGGGGTCCTATATTTGGGAATTTTTTGTCTATCTGACGGCATCATTTCTATTCCAAATTGAGCACAAAATTCTCCTAGTTGTTTCTTCTCTGTTAAATTTTGTCTTTTAATTTGTTTATTTAATCTAATTTCATTGCATAGATTTAAACCTTCTTGAATGCAAGTTCCAATTAACTTCCCATAAGTATATTGATTATAATTTATTGCTACCCCTCCATTTCTGAGATTCTTCCTAACCCTTTCAGCGAATAGGTGAGGAAGTCCATCGATGAATCTAGATTTCCAATGAGCATCATTGGATTCTGGGAGTTCCATTACTCTAGTAAGGAAGACATCTTTGTAAAACCTAAAGGATGTTAGAGTTTTACATTGGAAATTCTGTAATAGGGTTCTAATATTTTCACTATTATCGGACCATCTCCCTGTAAAATGTTCTACTATATTAATGGCAAGTGTATAGACTGCTTGTTCTTCCATATTTTCTGGTTTGACTGTACTCAAAATTTCATTTCTGTCCATCGGGCTAAGATAATTATCCCACCAGCCTTTTAATTGTCCTGTAAAACCTGCTATAATCATTTTAGCAATAGCCTTATCTGTATTATTATTTCCTTTACAGACAGTACTATACATCATCATTCTGTGAATAGTATTGTAGATTTGTCTTTCTGTATAACCATCAATATTCCATTCATAAATTTGTTTCCCATTATAGCTATGCTGGTCATAAATCTCTTGTTCCTCATATAGTATGTCTTGAGGTGTGGGCCTAGGATAATAAAATTTTGTTTGCATAGGCTTCCTAGCATATTTCTCTATTTTATTTATTCCTTCTGGCAAATTTTTTCTACTATTTTCAGTTGTCATGTCATCACTTAAGGTGTTTAATTTTAAGTCCCTAAATTTTTGATCCAATAATTTTTCTAATTCTCCTAAGGGTTTTAAATGGAAATCTTCAATTTCAGGAGGCGGTTGGATTGATGATTTTGCTATGATTTCTTTATTTAGTCCACCAATTACTGTATTTTTAGAATTAATTTCCTGCTGCCAATTAGATATTTTATCTATTTTTTTATTTAGTTCGGTAATTTGTTCTCCTATAATATTTAAATACAAATTTGTATAATTTTGTTTTTTCATTAACTCATTAATTTGGGCCATTGTAATTATTAGGGTATCATCTTCAATTAATTTTGAAAATGCTTTAAAATTAATTTCTATTTCATTCGAGTTCATTTTAAATGATTGTTGAGGGGGAAATATGTTATTAACAATTTTTCCATTATCTAAAAAATACTTTCTCTCTAGTACATTTAAATATTGTTCTGAATATTTGATGAGAAACCAGGGAACAAAAGCAACTATTTTATTCCTTATAGTTAATTCTTTATAAAATTGTTGAGAGATTATTTTTTGGTTTGCTATATTAAAGTTTTCAAAGAACCATTTCCTAAATGGTTTCCATCTTTCTTCCTTGAATTCTTTCTGAATTTCTTTTCTAACTAGAGATCCAGGACTAAAATCTATTATTTTAGAATAGTCTACTAATGGGATCTCTGTTTCTAAATCAATTAGATTTAAATTATTCATTTATAAACAAAAATTTGTTTCTGAAGTTAATTCTTCATTTAATCTTGGATCTTTATATATCCCTTTAGCAATATTATTAGACTGAATCCTTATTTGTTCAACTTTATTTTCTCTTATATCTTCTTGGCTATTTTCTTCTCTATTTTGTGAAGTGGATGCTCTAGATGGAGTCATAATTTCAACTGGTGAAAAATATGATATTGTAGAATATCTTGAAGAATTGCTTCTTAAACATTTTGGTTGGTTATTAATAAAGTCTATTCTAACATTTCCTTCTGGATTTTGAACAATACTAGCATAATTACTTTCTATATGACTTAAAATTGGAACTTCTTTCTCAATTATCCAACTTTCTGGGAATTCTATTTCACTCCATTTTATTTGCCTTCTAGTATTAATTCTAGAACTATGTAAATTTGTTTCAAAAAATATAGTTTGTTCTAATGACTTATTATCTTGTATTCTACAGTTAGGATTAAGGGTATGAAGAAGTTTATAATATATTCTATAACATACACATATTAATTCAGATCCGGGTGTATAATTATACCCATGAGTTTTAACATTTAATGTTAAAGCATCTAATATATTTGCATCCGATAAGGACAATTGTAAATTCGGATAGACATTAAAAAATACCGGCCCGTGAGCTAGGCTGGATTGTATTATCCCAATCAAAGATTTTTTCCAATCTAAATTCCTTGCATCTCTAAGAGCAGCTAAAAAACTTTCAGGTAAACCTTCTAATGTTAAGGGTTTAAAAGCAATTTGTACTAATCCTATATGTAAAAATTTATATTCATCCTGATAATGCCCTATATCCATAGCATCTAAAAGTTTTATTACTCTTTCTTCATTATCAAGGGCTATTGATTCCTCACTAGTCTTTACAATCTGTTTTGTCTTCCAAAAATCAAATCGGCCGAAATTATAAATTAATCTAGGATTTACCTTAGGAATTGTCCATTTATTTAATTGACTTAAATTCTTAGGAATTTCATATTCTTCCTTTTTGGAATTTTTAACAGTATTTATATCTGAAACAGATAAATATTGCATATTAAGCAATATATAAAACAAGTACTGTTGAATTATCCAATACAACTTCAATAACATGGCTCTGATACCATAAGGAGCCATGGCGACATGCCATGGAGGGATCGGGAATATACAATACAAAACCTCGCCGTAAAATCCGACCATGTAGGCGGAATATAAATCCGGCCATGTAGGCGGAAGACGAGAGATACCAAAAATATACAAAAATCGCCAAAAAATCCGACCATGTAGGCGGAATGTAAATCCGACCATGTAGGCGAAAGGCGATCAAAATAAAGGAGTATCTTAAATTGTGATCTATATAAAGAGAATTTAAATGAATAGGAATAGAGTAAATTTGGGAACCTTTTACGCTCCGTTAAATTAATAAGTACGAATTCAGTCTTAAAACACCACCAAAAGGCCCACACAACGCCATATTTGGCAAAACCGGGCAGCAGTGGTAAAACAGACTTCCTTCATCCTCATAATTTAAGGGAACGACCCAAAGGGTCTCCTTTCCATATTCATTTATTTTCCCCGTATATTTATCATAAATTTAAAATACTTTTTTTTTTTTTTTTTTTTTTTTTTTTTTTTAGAACCTTGCCATCTTCGTTGTCATGGATAATTCAACAGTATGAACTTAGCCTTCCATTAGGCTAAAAGCAAAATTAAAATGAATACAAATACAATAAATAAATACAATAATTTAAAGTAAAAAACTTACAGAAGTGTAAACTCGTACACAAAGCTGAAATCTTATTTAGTGAGGGACAAAGAAGGTGATATACATGTACAAGGGTGTTTTTCGGTCTGCCTCTAATGATCTAAGAGGGGGTATTTATAGGGAGGCCGGATCTGAAAGTATTATTTCAAATCCGTCTGTGATTGACAGGTGTCTTATGCATTAAGACACATGGCTGGAGTCATCTCCAGACGTATTACATGAATGACACGTGTTGCTGTATGTGTGACACGTGTTGCTTTGACTCGGTCAAAAATTTTCGACTTTGTTTTCTTCCGGCATTATGCTGTCTGCTTTCATTTCTTCATTATTTTGGAGAAATTACTTTCTTCCGATTCTTCTTCGGATCTTTTGTGGTAATCTATCCTTTGTTCCTCTGAAGATTCAGAAGTCCCAACTTTTGATTTTGCTTTCAAAGCAGTCCTGATTCCCTGAAATAGTTGATCAAGGATAATTTCGTGGTTGGATTCTTCAAATGGGTCTTGTGATTCCCCTGCTAAACAAGAATACTTATTTTCTTCATCTTTGGAAGAGGTTTCCATTGGGGACTCTGCTCCTGTCAGATTTCGTTTGAGGTCTTTCTGGACTTGATTGAGATATTCCTCAATCATTTGTTCTTTAGAGATAATACCTCTCTTGCTCCTGATTCTTTGCGATATTTGCTCGAATGGGCTAGGAGTCTGATTTTCTTCCTTCTCCAGGAGTGCTTTGTATTCTTGGAGTTTTTCCTCCATTTCATCAAGTGCTTCTTGACAAAAATATTTTTTTGTTTCCGGATTGATGAGCATTAATTTACTCCAGAATTTAGAACAAGATTTCCTTTTAATACAAGGAATTTTTTGTAAGGTCATTCCTACTTCAGGTAGCCATTTCCAAATCCATGGAAGTGAGAATTCCATAAAAAAGAAGAATGAGGCCATTCCTTCAATCCATTTCTGTGATTTTTCCGCCTGGATAATTTTTGGCGAACAATTGATCCATTCCGTATAATAACCCTGGAAAATTTCAGGGAGTATAGAAATTGGAGGACCATAATTTAACCACCATTGAAATACCCAATTTGGTACTTCTTGTTGGAAAACTAATGGACAAATTTTGAAAAACCATGTGTGTTTTCTCTTATAATTTTCATAGAGAAAAGTTTTGTTGAATGCTTCAACATAGTCCCAATAATTAAATTTTATTGGGGATTTAGACTCTGGATGAATATATTCTTTTTCACCTAATGGGTTAATTCCCCATTCAACAGCAGTAATGAATTTTTTTATTACTGCTTTTGAGTAATTAAATTCTTTTCCATTATTGGAATAAGTGTGAGTAATTTCAACACTTTGCATTGCTTTCAGGATACACTCATAATGAGCCCTTGGTTTATATGAACCTGCTGTGAATGCTGTCACATCCAGATATCTTTTCATTAGATACCATGGATCTTTTTCCCACCTTAAATCCTCATTTTCCAGAAGTATAATTACTTCCTGATGTTCACTAAATTTATAGTTTACTAACTCATCTTCTTCTTCCAATATTTTAGCATAAGATACTGAAGAAGATGATACTTCTTCGGCGGCGATTTTTTTCTGCTCCTTTTTAAATATGAGGAATTGCTGGAAGAGCTCATTTTCTTCCTCAGAGACTTTATTGTATCTTCCTATTCCGGAAATGTTGTCTTTAATTAATGATCTGTTACCTTGGCGTATAATTTCGCCTGGTCTAAATCTACCTCCTCTCTGATTGGAGGAGTTTCTGCCTCTTCCTCTTTGAGGAAGCATTCCTGCAATAAAAGGATTATTCATTTAACCGGCATAATATCCTGCAATTTTTTGGTGATACAACAAATTTGCTATCCAAATATTTTTTATGCGATAATGATAAGACATGTCTGCATTTGGATGTTGAATAAGAATTTCCGAAATAATTTTTTTTTCTCTCCTCAATCTTTTTTCTTATTATTCTCTGAATTCTTTTAAGTCGTGCCTTATATTCAATAGGCTCATCCCAAAATTCAAACCTATATACAGGCCATTTTAGTCCATTCATCCAATAACTTTCTCCTTCAATCCTATCTTCAACCCAATAATCTGGGATTTTAGAGGAGGTACTTACTCCTATAAAGAATTCTCCTCCAATCCAGTTAAATTTACCAATGTCTGTGTTCATTTAGATATTCTCTTGATAAGAAGTCAGGAAGACTATTAGTCTTTCCTTTAATATGTTCTATTGTAAAATTAAATGGAGCTAAATGTGCTTGCCATCTAGCAAACATTTGTTTAGAAACATCATGCTTAAAGTCTTTGTTAAACATAAACTTAGCAGCAGAACAATCTGTTCTGATAATAAATTCTTGGTTTAATAAGTCATCTTGGAATTTTAAAACACATTTAACAATAGCAAGAACTTCTTTAGCCACTGTAGCATAATTTAATTGGGCTGCTTTCCATTTTCCAGAATGGAATCTAACTAAATATTCTTGTTTATTATTATCGATTTGTTTTAATATTCCTCCAAATCCTATTTCAGAAGCATCTGTTTCTATTATTTTCTTCCAATTAGGATTTGCTAGTGTTAGACATGGTAATGATTTAACCTTCTGTTTTATTAGCCTAACTGCTTTAGTGTGATCTTCTGTCCATTCCAATGGATTTTTCTTGAGCCTATCATATAATAATGCTGTGTCTTGTGCAAGATTTTTGTAATATGGAGCTATATAATTTAGGCTTCCTAAAAATCTCTGTAATTGAGTTCTATCAATAATTTTATCCGGAAATTTATCTGCAAATTCTATGCATCTGTTAATGGGAATTATTTCTCCTTTTTCGATATTGTGACCTAAAAATCTTATCTTAGTTTGGAAGATACTCATTTTTGGTTTAGATATTACTAATCCATTTTGAATGACTATCGTTTTAAACATTTCTAAATGTTTAAAGTGGTCTTCTATGTTATTGGAGAAGACTAAGATGTCATCAATATAAACAATAATAAAGTTCGAGAATTGGTTAAAAATATCATTCATGATATTTTGGAATTCTGAAGGTGCATTTTTCAGACCAAAAGGCATAACATTCCACTCATAATGGCCAAAAGGAACTGTAAATGCAGTTTTATATCTATCTGATTCACTTATCTGAATCTGCCAATATCCTGATTTTAAGTCAAATTTTGAAAAAATTATTGCCTTATGCAATCTATCTAAAAGATCTTTTTTATTGGGGATTGGATACCTTATCCATTTTAAAACTTTATTGAGGGGCTTATAATTGATAACAAGTCTAGGTCTCCCTCTTTCCTGTTCTGCATGTTTATTAACATAAAAAGCAGTACATGACCAAGGTGATTTAGAGGATCTAATTAGTTTTTTATCTACTAATCCCTTAATCTCCTCTTTGCATAACTCTAGATATTCGGAATTCATCTGACAAGGTCTCGCCTTAGTGGGAATATTTTTTTCTAAAAACTCATTTTCATATGGGAGGCTTACAATATGTTTCTTTCTATGCCAAAATGCATTAGGGTGTTCATTACATGTCTCAAGTTCGAATTTATTTTGAACCATTTTAATTTTTGCTTGTAATTTTGGATTTTGAAGTAATTCATCTATCTGTAAAGAATTGATTTCTTCTTTTATAAAACAGATTTGATTTGTTTTAGAAATTATTAAATCTCTTATTTCATTAATAACTTTATCCATTGGTTGAGTAATAAATTCAAATTTTATTATCTCATCTTCAAATGTTCCTATTATACCTTTGTCATTAATGTTTTTTATTGGGAAAATCTTTTTTAGAAAGGGTGTTCCTAAGATTATATCATTTGTTAAATCCTTAATTAGTAGGAAACTCATAGGGATACATTTTTTATTATTACATATATAAGCTTTTGGGATTTTAAAACTTATGTTTAATTTTTGCCCATTGGCAGAGGATAATGAATGAGTTGTTTTTTCAAAGTATTTGGTTGGTATTAATCCTTCTTTTATACAATTAATATCTGCCCCACTATCTACTAGAGCAGTAAATGTTTTTCTAAAATTATTACTTATCAATAAGTCAATCTTTATATTCCATTTTTGACTGGTCACTACCTCTAATGTAGATAGGAAATTATCCTCAATTTTCTCTTTACTTAATTCAATGAATTTGTTATTTTTGTCTATTTCTAATATTTCTATTCTAGTAGTAAGAGTCTGATTATATTTCTTAATATTTTTTATTTCTTCTTTTAATTTTTCAACTTCTAATTTTAGATCTTCTGCAGTGGAAGGGTTATCTTTAATGGTTTGTTTTTCTCTGAGTATTTTTTTAACTTCAGTAATTGTATAGGGTTCAAATGGTTTACTAATTAAGTTTTCATATGTCTGATTTGACTCAGAAGATGAACCTCTATTGTTATCCATTTTACTAAGGATAATATTTCTTATTTCAGGGTCCTTAATTTCCCTGAGCAACTCAACTATATGATTATCTGTAAGGACATTTACTGTTGACAAATCTTTGAATTGTGCCATTAATTCATAAAATTCATCATCTGATTCTTCTTCATTAGTCCCTTGTTTACATGGACAAGAAGAATCTTCTTCTTCATTTGATTCATCCGAGGTTGATAAATTCTCAGGATTCTCTTCTATATTTCCTAATTCATCTTGATTATTTTCTTCTAATTCTTCAGATTCGGAAGATTCTTTTCCTTCAGAAAATATTGTATTTATTATATTTTCTTTTTCTTGGTCTTCTAATTTAAGACTATTAATCTTCTTTTTTAATCTTTTAGCTCTTTTATTTCTACATCTATTTGCAAGGTGGTCTGTTTCACCGCAAATGTAACATCTTCTTATCTTTTTTGTTACATTATTTTTAGTTTTCCATTCATCTTTTCTGGTTATGTTTCTTTGTTTATTTTTTTCTTTTCTATCACTCCGTTTTTTATGTCTTTTCTTTTTTCCCTCTGGGGTCCTATATTTGGGAATTTTTTGTCTATCTGACGGCATCATTTCTATTCCAAATTGAGCACAAAATTCTCCTAGTTGTTTCTTCTCTGTTAAATTTTGTCTTTTAATTTGTTTATTTAATCTAATTTCATTGCATAGATTTAAACCTTCTTGAATGCAAGTTCCAATTAACTTCCCATAAGTATATTGATTATAATTTATTGCTACCCCTCCATTTCTGAGATTCTTCCTAACCCTTTCAGCGAATAGGTGAGGAAGTCCATCGATGAATCTAGATTTCCAATGAGCATCATTGGATTCTGGGAGTTCCATTACTCTAGTAAGGAAGACATCTTTGTAAAACCTAAAGGATGTTAGAGTTTTACATTGGAAATTCTGTAATAGGGTTCTAATATTTTCACTATTATCGGACCATCTCCCTGTAAAATGTTCTACTATATTAATGGCAAGTGTATAGACTGCTTGTTCTTCCATATTTTCTGGTTTGACTGTACTCAAAATTTCATTTCTGTCCATCGGGCTAAGATAATTATCCCACCAGCCTTTTAATTGTCCTGTAAAACCTGCTATAATCATTTTAGCAATAGCCTTATCTGTATTATTATTTCCTTTACAGACAGTACTATACATCATCATTCTGTGAATAGTATTGTAGATTTGTCTTTCTGTATAACCATCAATATTCCATTCATAAATTTGTTTCCCATTATAGCTATGCTGGTCATAAATCTCTTGTTCCTCATATAGTATGTCTTGAGGTGTGGGCCTAGGATAATAAAATTTTGTTTGCATAGGCTTCCTAGCATATTTCTCTATTTTATTTATTCCTTCTGGCAAATTTTTTCTACTATTTTCAGTTGTCATGTCATCACTTAAGGTGTTTAATTTTAAGTCCCTAAATTTTTGATCCAATAATTTTTCTAATTCTCCTAAGGGTTTTAAATGGAAATCTTCAATTTCAGGAGGCGGTTGGATTGATGATTTTGCTATGATTTCTTTATTTAGTCCACCAATTACTGTATTTTTAGAATTAATTTCCTGCTGCCAATTAGATATTTTATCTATTTTTTTATTTAGTTCGGTAATTTGTTCTCCTATAATATTTAAATACAAATTTGTATAATTTTGTTTTTTCATTAACTCATTAATTTGGGCCATTGTAATTATTAGGGTATCATCTTCAATTAATTTTGAAAATGCTTTAAAATTAATTTCTATTTCATTCGAGTTCATTTTAAATGATTGTTGAGGGGGAAATATGTTATTAACAATTTTTCCATTATCTAAAAAATACTTTCTCTCTAGTACATTTAAATATTGTTCTGAATATTTGATGAGAAACCAGGGAACAAAAGCAACTATTTTATTCCTTATAGTTAATTCTTTATAAAATTGTTGAGAGATTATTTTTTGGTTTGCTATATTAAAGTTTTCAAAGAACCATTTCCTAAATGGTTTCCATCTTTCTTCCTTGAATTCTTTCTGAATTTCTTTTCTAACTAGAGATCCAGGACTAAAATCTATTATTTTAGAATAGTCTACTAATGGGATCTCTGTTTCTAAATCAATTAGATTTAAATTATTCATTTATAAACAAAAATTTGTTTCTGAAGTTAATTCTTCATTTAATCTTGGATCTTTATATATCCCTTTAGCAATATTATTAGACTGAATCCTTATTTGTTCAACTTTATTTTCTCTTATATCTTCTTGGCTATTTTCTTCTCTATTTTGTGAAGTGGATGCTCTAGATGGAGTCATAATTTCAACTGGTGAAAAATATGATATTGTAGAATATCTTGAAGAATTGCTTCTTAAACATTTTGGTTGGTTATTAATAAAGTCTATTCTAACATTTCCTTCTGGATTTTGAACAATACTAGCATAATTACTTTCTATATGACTTAAAATTGGAACTTCTTTCTCAATTATCCAACTTTCTGGGAATTCTATTTCACTCCATTTTATTTGCCTTCTAGTATTAATTCTAGAACTATGTAAATTTGTTTCAAAAAAATATAGTTTGTTCTAATGACTTATTATCTTGTATTCTACAGTTAGGATTAAGGGTATGAAGAAGTTTATAATATATTCTATAACATACACATATTAATTCAGATCCGGGTGTATAATTATACCCATGAGTTTTAACATTTAATGTTAAAGCATCTAATATATTTGCATCCGATAAGGACAATTGTAAATTCGGATAGACATTAAAAAATACCGGCCCGTGAGCTAGGCTGGATTGTATTATCCCAATCAAAGATTTTTTCCAATCTAAATTCCTTGCATCTCTAAGAGCAGCTAAAAAACTTTCAGGTAAACCTTCTAATGTTAAGGGTTTAAAAGCAATTTGTACTAATCCTATATGTAAAAATTTATATTCATCCTGATAATGCCCTATATCCATAGCATCTAAAAGTTTTATTACTCTTTCTTCATTATCAAGGGCTATTGATTCCTCACTAGTCTTTACAATCTGTTTTGTCTTCCAAAAATCAAATCGGCCGAAATTATAAATTAATCTAGGATTTACCTTAGGAATTGTCCATTTATTTAATTGACTTAAATTCTTAGGAATTTCATATTCTTCCTTTTTGGAATTTTTAACAGTATTTATATCTGAAACAGATAAATATTGCATATTAAGCAATATATAAAACAAGTACTGTTGAATTATCCAATACAACTTCAATAACATGGCTCTGATACCATAAGGAGCCATGGCGACATGCCATGGAGGGATCGGGAATATACAATACAAAACCTCGCCGTAAAATCCGACCATGTAGGCGGAATATAAATCCGGCCATGTAGGCGGAAGACGAGAGATACCAAAAATATACAAAAATCGCCAAAAATCCGACCATGTAGGCGGAATGTAAATCCGACCATGTAGGCGAAAGGCGATCAAAATAAAGGAGTATCTTAAATTGTGATCTATATAAAGAGAATTTAAATGAATAGGAATAGAGTAAATTTGGGAACCTTTTACGCTCCGTTAAATTAATAAGTACGAATTCAGTCTTAAAACACCACCAAAAGGCCCACACAACGCCATATTTGGCAAAACCGGGCAGCAGTGGTAAAACAGACTTCCTTCATCCTCATAATTTAAGGGAACGACCCAAAGGGTCTCCTTTCCATATTCATTTATTTTCCCCGTATATTTATCATAAATTTAAAATACTTTTTTTTTTTTTTTTTTTTTTTTTTTTTTTTTAGAACCTTGCCATCTTCGTTGTCATGGATAATTCAACAGTATGAACTTAGCCTTCCATTAGGCTAAAAGCAAAATTAAAATGAATACAAATACAATAAATAAATACAATAATTTAAAGTAAAAAACTTACAGAAGTGTAAACTCGTACACAAAGCTGAAATCTTATTTAGTGAGGGACAAAGAAGGTGATATACATGTACAAGGGTGTTTTTCGGTCTGCCTCTAATGATCTAAGAGGGGGTATTTATAGGGAGGCCGGATCTGAAAGTATTATTTCAAATCCGTCTGTGATTGACAGGTGTCTTATGCATTAAGACACATGGCTGGAGTCATCTCCAGACGTATTACATGAATGACACGTGTTGCTGTATGTGTGACACGTGTTGCTTTGACTCGGTCAAAAATTTTCGACTTTGTTTTCTTCCGGCATTATGCTGTCTGCTTTCATTTCTTCATTATTTTGGAGAAATTACTTTCTTCCGATTCTTCTTCGGATCTTTTGTGGTAATCTATCCTTTGTTCCTCTGAAGATTCAGAAGTCCCAACTTTTGATTTTGCTTTCAAAGCAGTCCTGATTCCCTGAAATAGTTGATCAAGGATAATTTCGTGGTTGGATTCTTCAAATGGGTCTTGTGATTCCCCTGCTAAACAAGAATACTTATTTTCTTCATCTTTGGAAGAGGTTTCCATTGGGGACTCTGCTCCTGTCAGATTTCGTTTGAGGTCTTTCTGGACTTGATTGAGATATTCCTCAATCATTTGTTCTTTAGAGATAATACCTCTCTTGCTCCTGATTCTTTGCGATATTTGCTCGAATGGGCTAGGAGTCTGATTTTCTTCCTTCTCCAGGAGTGCTTTGTATTCTTGGAGTTTTTCCTCCATTTCATCAAGTGCTTCTTGACAAAAATATTTTTTTGTTTCCGGATTGATGAGCATTAATTTACTCCAGAATTTAGAACAAGATTTCCTTTTAATACAAGGAATTTTTTGTAAGGTCATTCCTACTTCAGGTAGCCATTTCCAAATCCATGGAAGTGAGAATTCCATAAAAAAGAAGAATGAGGCCATTCCTTCAATCCATTTCTGTGATTTTTCCGCCTGGATAATTTTTGGCGAACAATTGATCCATTCCGTATAATAACCCTGGAAAATTTCAGGGAGTATAGAAATTGGAGGACCATAATTTAACCACCATTGAAATACCCAATTTGGTACTTCTTGTTGGAAAACTAATGGACAAATTTTGAAAAACCATGTGTGTTTTCTCTTATAATTTTCATAGAGAAAAGTTTTGTTGAATGCTTCAACATAGTCCCAATAATTAAATTTTATTGGGGATTTAGACTCTGGATGAATATATTCTTTTTCACCTAATGGGTTAATTCCCCATTCAACAGCAGTAATGAATTTTTTTATTACTGCTTTTGAGTAATTAAATTCTTTTCCATTATTGGAATAAGTGTGAGTAATTTCAACACTTTGCATTGCTTTCAGGATACACTCATAATGAGCCCTTGGTTTATATGAACCTGCTGTGAATGCTGTCACATCCAGATATCTTTTCATTAGATACCATGGATCTTTTTCCCACCTTAAATCCTCATTTTCCAGAAGTATAATTACTTCCTGATGTTCACTAAATTTATAGTTTACTAACTCATCTTCTTCTTCCAATATTTTAGCATAAGATACTGAAGAAGATGATACTTCTTCGGCGGCGATTTTTTTCTGCTCCTTTTTAAATATGAGGAATTGCTGGAAGAGCTCATTTTCTTCCTCAGAGACTTTATTGTATCTTCCTATTCCGGAAATGTTGTCTTTAATTAATGATCTGTTACCTTGGCGTATAATTTCGCCTGGTCTAAATCTACCTCCTCTCTGATTGGAGGAGTTTCTGCCTCTTCCTCTTTGAGGAAGCATTCCTGCAATAAAAGGATTATTCATTTAACCGGCATAATATCCTGCAATTTTTTGGTGATACAACAAATTTGCTATCCAAATATTTTTTATGCGATAATGATAAGACATGTCTGCATTTGGATGTTGAATAAGAATTTCCGAAATAATTTTTTTTCTCTCCTCAATCTTTTTTCTTATTATTCTCTGAATTCTTTTAAGTCGTGCCTTATATTCAATAGGCTCATCCCAAAATTCAAACCTATATACAGGCCATTTTAGTCCATTCATCCAATAACTTTCTCCTTCAATCCTATCTTCAACCCAATAATCTGGGATTTTAGAGGAGGTACTTACTCCTATAAAGAATTCTCCTCCAATCCAGTTAAATTTACCAATGTCTGTGTTCATTTAGATATTCTCTTGATAAGAAGTCAGGAAGACTATTAGTCTTTCCTTTAATATGTTCTATTGTAAAATTAAATGGAGCTAAATGTGCTTGCCATCTAGCAAACATTTGTTTAGAAACATCATGCTTAAAGTCTTTGTTAAACATAAACTTAGCAGCAGAACAATCTGTTCTGATAATAAATTCTTGGTTTAATAAGTCATCTTGGAATTTTAAAACACATTTAACAATAGCAAGAACTTCTTTAGCCACTGTAGCATAATTTAATTGGGCTGCTTTCCATTTTCCAGAATGGAATCTAACTAAATATTCTTGTTTATTATTATCGATTTGTTTTAATATTCCTCCAAATCCTATTTCAGAAGCATCTGTTTCTATTATTTTCTTCCAATTAGGATTTGCTAGTGTTAGACATGGTAATGATTTAACCTTCTGTTTTATTAGCCTAACTGCTTTAGTGTGATCTTCTGTCCATTCCAATGGATTTTTCTTGAGCCTATCATATAATAATGCTGTGTCTTGTGCAAGATTTTTGTAATATGGAGCTATATAATTTAGGCTTCCTAAAAATCTCTGTAATTGAGTTCTATCAATAATTTTATCCGGAAATTTATCTGCAAATTCTATGCATCTGTTAATGGGAATTATTTCTCCTTTTTCGATATTGTGACCTAAAAATCTTATCTTAGTTTGGAAGATACTCATTTTTGGTTTAGATATTACTAATCCATTTTGAATGACTATCGTTTTAAACATTTCTAAATGTTTAAAGTGGTCTTCTATGTTATTGGAGAAGACTAAGATGTCATCAATATAAACAATAATAAAGTTCGAGAATTGGTTAAAAATATCATTCATGATATTTTGGAATTCTGAAGGTGCATTTTTCAGACCAAAAGGCATAACATTCCACTCATAATGGCCAAAAGGAACTGTAAATGCAGTTTTATATCTATCTGATTCACTTATCTGAATCTGCCAATATCCTGATTTTAAGTCAAATTTTGAAAAAATTATTGCCTTATGCAATCTATCTAAAAGATCTTTTTTATTGGGGATTGGATACCTTATCCATTTTAAAACTTTATTGAGGGGCTTATAATTGATAACAAGTCTAGGTCTCCCTCTTTCCTGTTCTGCATGTTTATTAACATAAAAAGCAGTACATGACCAAGGTGATTTAGAGGATCTAATTAGTTTTTTATCTACTAATCCCTTAATCTCCTCTTTGCATAACTCTAGATATTCGGAATTCATCTGACAAGGTCTCGCCTTAGTGGGAATATTTTTTTCTAAAAACTCATTTTCATATGGGAGGCTTACAATATGTTTCTTTCTATGCCAAAATGCATTAGGGTGTTCATTACATGTCTCAAGTTCGAATTTATTTTGAACCATTTTAATTTTTGCTTGTAATTTTGGATTTTGAAGTAATTCATCTATCTGTAAAGAATTGATTTCTTCTTTTATAAAACAGATTTGATTTGTTTTAGAAATTATTAAATCTCTTATTTCATTAATAACTTTATCCATTGGTTGAGTAATAAATTCAAATTTTATTATCTCATCTTCAAATGTTCCTATTATACCTTTGTCATTAATGTTTTTTATTGGGAAAATCTTTTTTAGAAAGGGTGTTCCTAAGATTATATCATTTGTTAAATCCTTAATTAGTAGGAAACTCATAGGGATACATTTTTTATTATTACATATATAAGCTTTTGGGATTTTAAAACTTATGTTTAATTTTTGCCCATTGGCAGAGGATAATGAATGAGTTGTTTTTTCAAAGTATTTGGTTGGTATTAATCCTTCTTTTATACAATTAATATCTGCCCCACTATCTACTAGAGCAGTAAATGTTTTTCTAAAATTATTACTTATCAATAAGTCAATCTTTATATTCCATTTTTGACTGGTCACTACCTCTAATGTAGATAGGAAATTATCCTCAATTTTCTCTTTACTTAATTCAATGAATTTGTTATTTTTGTCTATTTCTAATATTTCTATTCTAGTAGTAAGAGTCTGATTATATTTCTTAATATTTTTTATTTCTTCTTTTAATTTTTCAACTTCTAATTTTAGATCTTCTGCAGTGGAAGGGTTATCTTTAATGGTTTGTTTTTCTCTGAGTATTTTTTTAACTTCAGTAATTGTATAGGGTTCAAATGGTTTACTAATTAAGTTTTCATATGTCTGATTTGACTCAGAAGATGAACCTCTATTGTTATCCATTTTACTAAGGATAATATTTCTTATTTCAGGGTCCTTAATTTCCCTGAGCAACTCAACTATATGATTATCTGTAAGGACATTTACTGTTGACAAATCTTTGAATTGTGCCATTAATTCATAAAATTCATCATCTGATTCTTCTTCATTAGTCCCTTGTTTACATGGACAAGAAGAATCTTCTTCTTCATTTGATTCATCCGAGGTTGATAAATTCTCAGGATTCTCTTCTATATTTCCTAATTCATCTTGATTATTTTCTTCTAATTCTTCAGATTCGGAAGATTCTTTTCCTTCAGAAAATATTGTATTTATTATATTTTCTTTTTCTTGGTCTTCTAATTTAAGACTATTAATCTTCTTTTTTAATCTTTTAGCTCTTTTATTTCTACATCTATTTGCAAGGTGGTCTGTTTCACCGCAAATGTAACATCTTCTTATCTTTTTTGTTACATTATTTTTAGTTTTCCATTCATCTTTTCTGGTTATGTTTCTTTGTTTATTTTTTTCTTTTCTATCACTCCGTTTTTTATGTCTTTTCTTTTTTCCCTCTGGGGTCCTATATTTGGGAATTTTTTGTCTATCTGACGGCATCATTTCTATTCCAAATTGAGCACAAAATTCTCCTAGTTGTTTCTTCTCTGTTAAATTTTGTCTTTTAATTTGTTTATTTAATCTAATTTCATTGCATAGATTTAAACCTTCTTGAATGCAAGTTCCAATTAACTTCCCATAAGTATATTGATTATAATTTATTGCTACCCCTCCATTTCTGAGATTCTTCCTAACCCTTTCAGCGAATAGGTGAGGAAGTCCATCGATGAATCTAGATTTCCAATGAGCATCATTGGATTCTGGGAGTTCCATTACTCTAGTAAGGAAGACATCTTTGTAAAACCTAAAGGATGTTAGAGTTTTACATTGGAAATTCTGTAATAGGGTTCTAATATTTTCACTATTATCGGACCATCTCCCTGTAAAATGTTCTACTATATTAATGGCAAGTGTATAGACTGCTTGTTCTTCCATATTTTCTGGTTTGACTGTACTCAAAATTTCATTTCTGTCCATCGGGCTAAGATAATTATCCCACCAGCCTTTTAATTGTCCTGTAAAACCTGCTATAATCATTTTAGCAATAGCCTTATCTGTATTATTATTTCCTTTACAGACAGTACTATACATCATCATTCTGTGAATAGTATTGTAGATTTGTCTTTCTGTATAACCATCAATATTCCATTCATAAATTTGTTTCCCATTATAGCTATGCTGGTCATAAATCTCTTGTTCCTCATATAGTATGTCTTGAGGTGTGGGCCTAGGATAATAAAATTTTGTTTGCATAGGCTTCCTAGCATATTTCTCTATTTTATTTATTCCTTCTGGCAAATTTTTTCTACTATTTTCAGTTGTCATGTCATCACTTAAGGTGTTTAATTTTAAGTCCCTAAATTTTTGATCCAATAATTTTTCTAATTCTCCTAAGGGTTTTAAATGGAAATCTTCAATTTCAGGAGGCGGTTGGATTGATGATTTTGCTATGATTTCTTTATTTAGTCCACCAATTACTGTATTTTTAGAATTAATTTCCTGCTGCCAATTAGATATTTTATCTATTTTTTTATTTAGTTCGGTAATTTGTTCTCCTATAATATTTAAATACAAATTTGTATAATTTTGTTTTTTCATTAACTCATTAATTTGGGCCATTGTAATTATTAGGGTATCATCTTCAATTAATTTTGAAAATGCTTTAAAATTAATTTCTATTTCATTCGAGTTCATTTTAAATGATTGTTGAGGGGGAAATATGTTATTAACAATTTTTCCATTATCTAAAAAATACTTTCTCTCTAGTACATTTAAATATTGTTCTGAATATTTGATGAGAAACCAGGGAACAAAAGCAACTATTTTATTCCTTATAGTTAATTCTTTATAAAATTGTTGAGAGATTATTTTTTGGTTTGCTATATTAAAGTTTTCAAAGAACCATTTCCTAAATGGTTTCCATCTTTCTTCCTTGAATTCTTTCTGAATTTCTTTTCTAACTAGAGATCCAGGACTAAAATCTATTATTTTAGAATAGTCTACTAATGGGATCTCTGTTTCTAAATCAATTAGATTTAAATTATTCATTTATAAACAAAAATTTGTTTCTGAAGTTAATTCTTCATTTAATCTTGGATCTTTATATATCCCTTTAGCAATATTATTAGACTGAATCCTTATTTGTTCAACTTTATTTTCTCTTATATCTTCTTGGCTATTTTCTTCTCTATTTTGTGAAGTGGATGCTCTAGATGGAGTCATAATTTCAACTGGTGAAAAATATGATATTGTAGAATATCTTGAAGAATTGCTTCTTAAACATTTTGGTTGGTTATTAATAAAGTCTATTCTAACATTTCCTTCTGGATTTTGAACAATACTAGCATAATTACTTTCTATATGACTTAAAATTGGAACTTCTTTCTCAATTATCCAACTTTCTGGGAATTCTATTTCACTCCATTTTATTTGCCTTCTAGTATTAATTCTAGAACTATGTAAATTTGTTTCAAAAAATATAGTTTGTTCTAATGACTTATTATCTTGTATTCTACAGTTAGGATTAAGGGTATGAAGAAGTTTATAATATATTCTATAACATACACATATTAATTCAGATCCGGGTGTATAATTATACCCATGAGTTTTAACATTTAATGTTAAAGCATCTAATATATTTGCATCCGATAAGGACAATTGTAAATTCGGATAGACATTAAAAAATACCGGCCCGTGAGCTAGGCTGGATTGTATTATCCCAATCAAAGATTTTTTCCAATCTAAATTCCTTGCATCTCTAAGAGCAGCTAAAAAACTTTCAGGTAAACCTTCTAATGTTAAGGGTTTAAAAGCAATTTGTACTAATCCTATATGTAAAAATTTATATTCATCCTGATAATGCCCTATATCCATAGCATCTAAAAGTTTTATTACTCTTTCTTCATTATCAAGGGCTATTGATTCCTCACTAGTCTTTACAATCTGTTTTGTCTTCCAAAAATCAAATCGGCCGAAATTATAAATTAATCTAGGATTTACCTTAGGAATTGTCCATTTATTTAATTGACTTAAATTCTTAGGAATTTCATATTCTTCCTTTTTGGAATTTTTAACAGTATTTATATCTGAAACAGATAAATATTGCATATTAAGCAATATATAAAACAAGTACTGTTGAATTATCCAATACAACTTCAATAACATGGCTCTGATACCATAAGGAGCCATGGCGACATGCCATGGAGGGATCGGGAATATACAATACAAAACCTCGCCGTAAAATCCGACCATGTAGGCGGAATATAAATCCGGCCATGTAGGCGGAAGACGAGAGATACCAAAAATATACAAAAATCGCCAAAAATCCGACCATGTAGGCGGAATGTAAATCCGACCATGTAGGCGAAAGGCGATCAAAATAAAGGAGTATCTTAAATTGTGATCTATATAAAGAGAATTTAAATGAATAGGAATAGAGTAAATTTGGGAACCTTTTACGCTCCGTTAAATTAATAAGTACGAATTCAGTCTTAAAACACCACCAAAAGGCCCACACAACGCCATATTTGGCAAAACCGGGCAGCAGTGGTAAAACAGACTTCCTTCATCCTCATAATTTAAGGGAACGACCCAAAGGGTCTCCTTTCCATATTCATTTATTTTCCCCGTATATTTATCATAAATTTAAAATACTTTTTTTTTTTTTTTTTTTTTTTTTTTTTTTTTAGAACCTTGCCATCTTCGTTGTCATGGATAATTCAACAGTATGAACTTAGCCTTCCATTAGGCTAAAAGCAAAATTAAAATGAATACAAATACAATAAATAAATACAATAATTTAAAGTAAAAAACTTACAGAAGTGTAAACTCGTACACAAAGCTGAAATCTTATTTAGTGAGGGACAAAGAAGGTGATATACATGTACAAGGGTGTTTTCGGTCTGCCTCTAATGATCTAAGAGGGGGTATTTATAGGGAGGCCGGATCTGAAAGTATTATTTCAAATCCGTCTGTGATTGACAGGTGTCTTATGCATTAAGACACATGGCTGGAGTCATCTCCAGACGTATTACATGAATGACACGTGTTGCTGTATGTGTGACACGTGTTGCTTTGACTCGGTCAAAAATTTTCGACTTTGTTTTCTTCCGGCATTATGCTGTCTGCTTTCATTTCTTCATTATTTTGGAGAAATTACTTTCTTCCGATTCTTCTTCGGATCTTTTGTGGTAATCTATCCTTTGTTCCTCTGAAGATTCAGAAGTCCCAACTTTTGATTTTGCTTTCAAAGCAGTCCTGATTCCCTGAAATAGTTGATCAAGGATAATTTCGTGGTTGGATTCTTCAAATGGGTCTTGTGATTCCCCTGCTAAACAAGAATACTTATTTTCTTCATCTTTGGAAGAGGTTTCCATTGGGGACTCTGCTCCTGTCAGATTTCGTTTGAGGTCTTTCTGGACTTGATTGAGATATTCCTCAATCATTTGTTCTTTAGAGATAATACCTCTCTTGCTCCTGATTCTTTGCGATATTTGCTCGAATGGGCTAGGAGTCTGATTTTCTTCCTTCTCCAGGAGTGCTTTGTATTCTTGGAGTTTTTCCTCCATTTCATCAAGTGCTTCTTGACAAAAATATTTTTTTGTTTCCGGATTGATGAGCATTAATTTACTCCAGAATTTAGAACAAGATTTCCTTTTAATACAAGGAATTTTTTGTAAGGTCATTCCTACTTCAGGTAGCCATTTCCAAATCCATGGAAGTGAGAATTCCATAAAAAAGAAGAATGAGGCCATTCCTTCAATCCATTTCTGTGATTTTTCCGCCTGGATAATTTTTGGCGAACAATTGATCCATTCCGTATAATAACCCTGGAAAATTTCAGGGAGTATAGAAATTGGAGGACCATAATTTAACCACCATTGAAATACCCAATTTGGTACTTCTTGTTGGAAAACTAATGGACAAATTTTGAAAAACCATGTGTGTTTTCTCTTATAATTTTCATAGAGAAAAGTTTTGTTGAATGCTTCAACATAGTCCCAATAATTAAATTTTATTGGGGATTTAGACTCTGGATGAATATATTCTTTTTCACCTAATGGGTTAATTCCCCATTCAACAGCAGTAATGAATTTTTTTATTACTGCTTTTGAGTAATTAAATTCTTTTCCATTATTGGAATAAGTGTGAGTAATTTCAACACTTTGCATTGCTTTCAGGATACACTCATAATGAGCCCTTGGTTTATATGAACCTGCTGTGAATGCTGTCACATCCAGATATCTTTTCATTAGATACCATGGATCTTTTTCCCACCTTAAATCCTCATTTTCCAGAAGTATAATTACTTCCTGATGTTCACTAAATTTATAGTTTACTAACTCATCTTCTTCTTCCAATATTTTAGCATAAGATACTGAAGAAGATGATACTTCTTCGGCGGCGATTTTTTTCTGCTCCTTTTTAAATATGAGGAATTGCTGGAAGAGCTCATTTTCTTCCTCAGAGACTTTATTGTATCTTCCTATTCCGGAAATGTTGTCTTTAATTAATGATCTGTTACCTTGGCGTATAATTTCGCCTGGTCTAAATCTACCTCCTCTCTGATTGGAGGAGTTTCTGCCTCTTCCTCTTTGAGGAAGCATTCCTGCAATAAAAGGATTATTCATTTAACCGGCATAATATCCTGCAATTTTTTGGTGATACAACAAATTTGCTATCCAAATATTTTTTATGCGATAATGATAAGACATGTCTGCATTTGGATGTTGAATAAGAATTTCCGAAATAATTTTTTTTCTCTCCTCAATCTTTTTTCTTATTATTCTCTGAATTCTTTTAAGTCGTGCCTTATATTCAATAGGCTCATCCCAAAATTCAAACCTATATACAGGCCATTTTAGTCCATTCATCCAATAACTTTCTCCTTCAATCCTATCTTCAACCCAATAATCTGGGATTTTAGAGGAGGTACTTACTCCTATAAAGAATTCTCCTCCAATCCAGTTAAATTTACCAATGTCTGTGTTCATTTAGATATTCTCTTGATAAGAAGTCAGGAAGACTATTAGTCTTTCCTTTAATATGTTCTATTGTAAAATTAAATGGAGCTAAATGTGCTTGCCATCTAGCAAACATTTGTTTAGAAACATCATGCTTAAAGTCTTTGTTAAACATAAACTTAGCAGCAGAACAATCTGTTCTGATAATAAATTCTTGGTTTAATAAGTCATCTTGGAATTTTAAAACACATTTAACAATAGCAAGAACTTCTTTAGCCACTGTAGCATAATTTAATTGGGCTGCTTTCCATTTTCCAGAATGGAATCTAACTAAATATTCTTGTTTATTATTATCGATTTGTTTTAATATTCCTCCAAATCCTATTTCAGAAGCATCTGTTTCTATTATTTTCTTCCAATTAGGATTTGCTAGTGTTAGACATGGTAATGATTTAACCTTCTGTTTTATTAGCCTAACTGCTTTAGTGTGATCTTCTGTCCATTCCAATGGATTTTTCTTGAGCCTATCATATAATAATGCTGTGTCTTGTGCAAGATTTTTGTAATATGGAGCTATATAATTTAGGCTTCCTAAAAATCTCTGTAATTGAGTTCTATCAATAATTTTATCCGGAAATTTATCTGCAAATTCTATGCATCTGTTAATGGGAATTATTTCTCCTTTTTCGATATTGTGACCTAAAAATCTTATCTTAGTTTGGAAGATACTCATTTTTGGTTTAGATATTACTAATCCATTTTGAATGACTATCGTTTTAAACATTTCTAAATGTTTAAAGTGGTCTTCTATGTTATTGGAGAAGACTAAGATGTCATCAATATAAACAATAATAAAGTTCGAGAATTGGTTAAAAATATCATTCATGATATTTTGGAATTCTGAAGGTGCATTTTTTCAGACCAAAAGGCATAACATTCCACTCATAATGGCCAAAAGGAACTGTAAATGCAGTTTTATATCTATCTGATTCACTTATCTGAATCTGCCAATATCCTGATTTTAAGTCAAATTTTGAAAAAATTATTGCCTTATGCAATCTATCTAAAAGATCTTTTTTATTGGGGATTGGATACCTTATCCATTTTAAAACTTTATTGAGGGGCTTATAATTGATAACAAGTCTAGGTCTCCCTCTTTCCTGTTCTGCATGTTTATTAACATAAAAAGCAGTACATGACCAAGGTGATTTAGAGGATCTAATTAGTTTTTTATCTACTAATCCCTTAATCTCCTCTTTGCATAACTCTAGATATTCGGAATTCATCTGACAAGGTCTCGCCTTAGTGGGAATATTTTTTTCTAAAAACTCATTTTCATATGGGAGGCTTACAATATGTTTCTTTCTATGCCAAAATGCATTAGGGTGTTCATTACATGTCTCAAGTTCGAATTTATTTTGAACCATTTTAATTTTTGCTTGTAATTTTGGATTTTGAAGTAATTCATCTATCTGTAAAGAATTGATTTCTTCTTTTATAAAACAGATTTGATTTGTTTTAGAAATTATTAAATCTCTTATTTCATTAATAACTTTATCATTGGTTGAGTAATAAATTCAAATTTTATTATCTCATCTTCAAATGTTCCTATTATACCTTTGTCATTAATGTTTTTTATTGGGAAAATCTTTTTTAGAAAGGGTGTTCCTAAGATTATATCATTTGTTAAATCCTTAATTAGTAGGAAACTCATAGGGATACATTTTTTATTATTACATATATAAGCTTTTGGGATTTTAAAACTTATGTTTAATTTTTGCCCATTGGCAGAGGATAATGAATGAGTTGTTTTTTCAAAGTATTTGGTTGGTATTAATCCTTCTTTTTATACAATTAATATCTGCCCCACTATCTACTAGAGCAGTAAATGTTTTTCTAAAATTATTACTTATCAATAAGTCAATCTTTATATTCCATTTTTGACTGGTCACTACCTCTAATGTAGATAGGAAATTATCCTCAATTTTCTCTTTACTTAATTCAATGAATTTGTTATTTTTGTCTATTTCTAATATTTCTATTCTAGTAGTAAGAGTCTGATTATATTTCTTAATATTTTTTATTTCTTCTTTTAATTTTTCAACTTCTAATTTTAGATCTTCTGCAGTGGAAGGGTTATCTTTAATGGTTTGTTTTTCTCTGAGTATTTTTTTAACTTCAGTAATTGTATAGGGTTCAAATGGTTTACTAATTAAGTTTTCATATGTCTGATTTGACTCAGAAGATGAACCTCTATTGTTATCCATTTTACTAAGGATAATATTTCTTATTTCAGGGTCCTTAATTTCCCTGAGCAACTCAACTATATGATTATCTGTAAGGACATTTACTGTTGACAAATCTTTGAATTGTGCCATTAATTCATAAAATTCATCATCTGATTCTTCTTCATTAGTCCCTTGTTTACATGGACAAGAAGAATCTTCTTCTTCATTTGATTCATCCGAGGTTGATAAATTCTCAGGATTCTCTTCTATATTTCCTAATTCATCTTGATTATTTTCTTCTAATTCTTCAGATTCGGAAGATTCTTTTCCTTCAGAAAATATTGTATTTATTATATTTTCTTTTTCTTGGTCTTCTAATTTAAGACTATTAATCTTCTTTTTTAATCTTTTAGCTCTTTTATTTCTACATCTATTTGCAAGGTGGTCTGTTTCACCGCAAATGTAACATCTTCTTATCTTTTTTGTTACATTATTTTTAGTTTTCCATTCATCTTTTCTGGTTATGTTTCTTTGTTTATTTTTTTCTTTTCTATCACTCCGTTTTTTATGTCTTTTCTTTTTTCCCTCTGGGGTCCTATATTTGGGAATTTTTTGTCTATCTGACGGCATCATTTCTATTCCAAATTGAGCACAAAATTCTCCTAGTTGTTTCTTCTCTGTTAAATTTTGTCTTTTAATTTGTTTATTTAATCTAATTTCATTGCATAGATTTAAACCTTCTTGAATGCAAGTTCCAATTAACTTCCCATAAGTATATTGATTATAATTTATTGCTACCCCTCCATTTCTGAGATTCTTCCTAACCCTTTCAGCGAATAGGTGAGGAAGTCCATCGATGAATCTAGATTTCCAATGAGCATCATTGGATTCTGGGAGTTCCATTACTCTAGTAAGGAAGACATCTTTGTAAAACCTAAAGGATGTTAGAGTTTTACATTGGAAATTCTGTAATAGGGTTCTAATATTTTCACTATTATCGGACCATCTCCCTGTAAAATGTTCTACTATATTAATGGCAAGTGTATAGACTGCTTGTTCTTCCATATTTTCTGGTTTGACTGTACTCAAAATTTCATTTCTGTCCATCGGGCTAAGATAATTATCCCACCAGCCTTTTAATTGTCCTGTAAAACCTGCTATAATCATTTTAGCAATAGCCTTATCTGTATTATTATTTCCTTTATAGACAGTACTATACATCATCATTCTGTGAATAGTATTGTAGATTTGTCTTTCTGTATAACCATCAATATTCCATTCATAAATTTGTTTCCCATTATAGCTATGCTGGTCATAAATCTCTTGTTCCTCATATAGTATGTCTTGAGGTGTGGGCCTAGGATAATAAAATTTTGTTTGCATAGGCTTCCTAGCATATTTCTCTATTTTATTTATTCCTTCTGGCAAATTTTTTCTACTATTTTCAGTTGTCATGTCATCACTTAAGGTGTTTAATTTTAAGTCCCTAAATTTTTGATCCAATAATTTTTCTAATTCTCCTAAGGGTTTTAAATGGAAATCTTCAATTTCAGGAGGCGGTTGGATTGATGATTTTGCTATGATTTCTTTATTTAGTCCACCAATTACTGTATATTTTAGAATTAATTTCCTGCTGCCAATTAGATATTTTATCTATTTTTTTATTTAGTTCGGTAATTTGTTCTCCTATAATATTTAAATACAAATTTGTATAATTTTGTTTTTTCATTAACTCATTAATTTGGGCCATTGTAATTATTAGGGTATCATCTTCAATTAATTTTGAAAATGCTTTAAAATTAATTTCTATTTCATTCGAGTTCATTTTAAATGATTGTTGAGGGGGAAATATGTTATTAACAATTTTTCCATTATCTAAAAAAATACTTTCTCTCTAGTACATTTAAATATTGTTCTGAATATTTGATGAGAAACCAGGGAACAAAAGCAACTATTTTATTCCTTATAGTTAATTCTTTATAAAATTGTTGAGAGATTATTTTTTGGTTTTGCTATATTAAAGTTTTCAAAGAACCATTTCCTAAATGGTTTCCATCTTTCTTCCTTGAAATTCTTTTCTGAATTTCTTTTCTAACTAGAGATCCAGGACTAAAATCTATTATTTTAGAATAGTCTACTAATGGGATCTCTGTTTCTAAATCAATTAGATTTAAATTATCATTAATATTATTATTATTATTATTATTATTATTTTTGTCTACAATGCGCAAGGAGGTTATTAAAATTTTCACACACAGGAGCAATAACGCAATTTGCTTCTGTTGATTTTTCTATAATTTTAATAAAAAGTTCAAGGGCAAAATAATCAATTTCAGGCATTTGATAAGAAAGACAAACCTCAGGGGGGTATTTGCAATTTTCAAACAACGAGGGGTGTATGTAATTATTACAAATCTGCTCAGGAGAGGTGGATGTAATTTACCCTTACAAACTACTAGCAAATAAGCAGGCCCGTCATTTAGTGGGCTGGCCCGACACTAATCCACATTGTCGAGTGACTCTAATCAATATAAAAGGGCTGCTGATTATAAGCCAACCAAAATTTCTCATTTTGTACTGCATATTTTTGTCAAGAATGCCCTCCCTTTTGGTAAGAAAGTAATCTTAACTTTCCTCATCATATTTACTCCCAAGAAAGTCAGGTGCATTAAATGCACCTGACACACTCCAATTGTTAAAGAGGAAAAACAGAGCCATCAAAAGAAGGGGCTTTTTTGGTGGTACAAGAATCGAAAAATAGTGTTCTTTGTAAAAGTTGACATAACAATGAAGCTTGTCTTATTATGAGGTAAGAAAGTAATTTGTCAACTTTATCAATAGTAATTCACTAGCTAATAAACAAATAACTAAAATATTCATGCAAACAATCATTACATCTTCTTACTCAAGTAAATATCGTACTAATATATCAAACACCAACTAATCACACTTACAATCACAAATGCACTATTCATGCCATTTATCCCATTCGTAGAAGTAAACATGCCCTAAGGCTTTGTTCACTTTGATGGATGAGATTAGGCTAGGATAAATTAAATGATGGAAAAGGCTTCGTTTATTTTCATGGATGAGAAGAGGTTTGGAGAAATTAAATGATGGATAAAATGTAAGGTGGGATTAAATTATTATATTATATACTTTATTTATTTATATTAATAAAATTTGGGGAAAAGGTGAGAGAAAAAAATCAGGTAGTTTTGTAGATATTTGGAAGAGTGGCATTATTTTGTATTAACTATTTTCATATTTAGGGAAAATGTGTAACATTACGTGCACTCCCCTTAAAGTGGGCCTGCGTGAGATTCAAATCATGCTTTTATCATGATTTATCACGACCCCTATTAATATCACTCGGACGAACTTTAAATGCAAGTGAACAGTGGATTTAGCTAGATATCTCAAGATATCCAGCCGACTAAACAAGGTCTAAGGTGAAAGGTCCAGTAAACATAATTAATAAGAAATTATTTTAATTGGATTACAAAAATTATATATATGAAAAAATATTCTTCATTAATTGATCCCGGAAAAGAATAAGGGCTAAATTCACGTTTTTACACCCATAAAGTATGTCATCCCAACCCTCTAAACTAACTAAACTTTCATTTGCCAAAAGTATATAAATTCAATAATTTTAAATTAACGAATAAAAATGTGTTTATGAGTATTAAATTTTTACTAAGAATATTTTTAGGGTATATGCTCTACTCGTACAAAAATATATATATATATATATAGGTATCTGTCTTAGTTTAGATCTAATGTGAAAATATTAGGTACGAGTATTAGTAATAACTATCAGAATGAGTCTGATCTAGATTGCCTACCAATTCATGGGCCTAACGTGTTAGGCCCGGGGTTAGGCTCATGAAAGAAATAGAGTTGCTACTTGAAAAAGGAAAAAAAATTACCTCGTTAACCCCAAAATTACCCCATTTGACATTTGTGTGACAAAATAGTAGACACGACAACCACTTGCAATATTTTTGTCATTAAGATCACATCTAGTATAATACACAAACAAAAATTTATAAATTTATTTTAATTTCAAAGTACTAACATCGATTTCATCAATACGTGACTAATCCAATATTAATTTATTAACATAGTAGGTAATAAAATTTGAAGTCAAATTGATTGGTATATTTCACTATAAAGGATATTAAAGTGAATAAATGAAATAAATGTATTATTAATAGTTAAGGTTATCTTTATCTATTTTCATTTAATTTAAAAAGTTATTTTATATACAACAAAAATAATTATGATCCGACTAAAAACTAGATTGTGGTTTTAATAGAGTTAGTTATCATAATAGTGATTATTAGAAAATTGTTGGAATGAAACATGAACATTAGTTTAGACACAAGGTATTTTTCTTAGTTTAATTGAAACTAAAATATGAGTGGAGGTTGAATAATTTAATATTTGGAAGTGTAAATTATCGGGTTAGAAGCTTAAACCTCTTAAAAACTAGAGGAGTGGGGTCAAATGGAAAATATGCAAAGTACAGGGGGGGGAAGGGGAACCAGGCAACAATGATGCATCATCATCATCGATATTGCATACTTGAAATTCGAATTGAATTGAGGCGGGCTGAGGCTGCGTGCGGATTTCTTTTTTCTTCAAAGTTGAATGCGAATGGAGTTTCAGCGGAGCCTTTACTTTCTTCGCCATTCGCATTCCCCATCATCATCATCATCATCATCATAATCAGATAGATCCACTTCAACACTACTACTCATCGTTCGTTCAAATCCTCTTCTTCGCCTCTTTTGAACCTCAATAGTCAGTCAGTCAATCCAATCCCCAGAAAGTAGTCTCTATTAAATTCCAACCCCATTTTTGCTATCTCACATCAGACCTCTGATTATGTCCAAAGACACTTCTTTCACCACCCGCCCCATCCATCCCCACTCCCACTCCCTTGCAAATGAAAACGAATTCGAATTCCAGAGCTCATGGAATCCAACTCCATCAAGACCTCCGCTCAATTCCATTCCTGACCCCTCTCAGTATCCATCCAAAACTCCACTCCAACAATTTCACCACGATTTCAAAGAAAAACCCGTCTCATCTAAATCTTCTGCTAGCAAAACCCCAGAGGGAATTATTTCTTCAGCTCTAAAAACTCCAAAGCTATATGGTAGAGGTAAATCAACTCATTCAGAACCCAACTCATCTCAAACTACACCTAGTAGAACCGGACCAAGAGTTTCCACTGTTGGTGCTGTATCAGCCACTCTTATGAGGTTGCCGTCTCAATTTGCTCATGCCGGAGGACGAGGAGGTAATGTTCCTAGGGTTTCCAGGGGGATTTCTGTGGCGATTACCGAACAATTATTAGCTGATGCTCCACATTTTGAGCTTGATGAGGATCCATTATTTTGGAACGACCACAATGTGCAGGTTGGTTTTCTGTAATTTAACAGGAAACTTGATTCGTTGATTCGAGTTGGCATTTCTGTTTTATATTTCTCTGTTTTGCCTTTTGGCTTATGTAGGTTTTGATTCGAATCAGACCACTGAACAATACTGAACTGATATCACAAGGATATGGGAGATGCCTAAGACAAGAGACTGCCCAGACGGTAGTTTGGCTGGGCCACCCGGAAACCAGATTTACATTCGATCACATAGCTTGTGAAAGTATATCACAGGTGCCAACTCATAAACTATTTTTGGATTAACCCAATGTTTTGCCTTTGTAGCTCTGACAAGTGTTGCTCTAAGTAAAACTCTCGCAATTTCTAAAGGAATATATTGCCAGATTTGCTTCGTTGATCACACTATGCTTGAGATATAGTTTAAACAAGGGATTTTTATGTTCAATGTAGCTCAGGCAACTGCTCCCATATGAATTTGATAGTGACTTGTGGAGGTTTGAGCTTTCTGTAGGAAAAGCTTTTTAGAGTTGCTGGATTACCCATGGTGGAAAATTGCATGTCTGGATATAACAGCTGCATGTTTGCTTATGGACAGGTAGGTGTTTGATGAGCTAGTTCGTTGTTGGATATATCTACTTGATTCTTTAAAAAAATAATAAACTGACTTACTGCAGACGGGCAGTGGAAAGACATATACCATGATGGGTGAAATTGATAAGATGGACGGAAAGCTCAGTGATGATTGTGGGATTACACCTCGCATTTTTGAGTACTTATTCACAAGGATCACCAAGGTGGTCAGTTGTAATATGCTTATTAGGTGAATCTAACTTTTTTGCCTCTTATGTTAAATGTCTATCCTTTTGGTCATCTTCAAGGAAGAAGAGAGTAGGAAGCATGAGAGATTGACATACAGCTGCAAATGTTCTTTCCTAGAGATATACAATGAACAAATAACGGACCTTCTGGAACCTTCATCAACTAATCTACAGGTTATTAGAAGTTTTGCTTGATGAACAAAGCAACTTGCAGTTTAATCTAAAGAGACGATTGAAACTTTTCATTTTGTTCTCCAGATAAGAACTACTTTCTTTTGTCCTCTGTTAATTTCAGCTCAGGGAAGACTTGAAGAAAGGGGTATATGTTGAAAATCTTACTGAGTTCAGTGTCAGAACAGTCAATGATGTGCTCAAACTTTTGCAACAGGTGATTCACAAAGTGAAATATTGTTGGTTTATCTTCTTCCATCCCTTGGGAACTTGCTTTGTCTGACCACATGTTGCATAGGGGGCTGCAAATAGGAAGATAGCTGCAACTCATATGAACAGTGAGAGCAGCCGATCCCACAGTGTCTTCACTTGCATCATCGAAAGCCGCTGGGAGAAAGATTCTATGGCCCACCTTAGGTTTGGGAGATTGAATTTAGTAGACCTAGCTGGTTCTGAGAGGTAACAGCTCGTTTTACGGAGGACAATCTTGTTTTGGTAGATATATGTAGGAATCACATTTGAACTTTAATAGGCAGAAGAGCTCAGGAGCGGAAGGTGACCGTTTGAAAGAAGCCGCCAATATAAACAAGTCTCTATCAACTCTTGGGTAATAGTTTAATTAACTAATATTCACTGAGATTTTCCATTAATGCTAGTCACTGTCTGGTTTTCACATATCAACATGCAACTATTTGTATATGAAGCACATCTTGTTTAAGGGTGCCATTGTACAAGAAGGCCTGTCAGATTCATTTAAGTTAGTTTGCATGTTGTTGTCTTTAGTATAGACCAAGATTTCTCCATGGGACATTTCAACTGGCTAAAGTTGTGGACCATTCAGATATCTAATATCTGACAAAAAATCTTGAATAGTAAAGCATTAAGATTATAAAGAAACAAGATGTTAGCTGGATCATGCAATGGTAAAAATCAGAAAAGTAAACCACTCGCTTATTTGATAAGTTCCACAGCTGATCCTGCATGCGATTCACATTGAAAGTTGTATCTGCAAATGCAAAGAACCTGGCACCAATGCAAAATGAAATTATATCATATTTGTTTCAGGTTGTGGATATCTGTTGGTTCTGCTAATTCTATAGAGTTAAATATCAAAACCATCATCTACTGTTGTATTTGTTGGTTTTTTCTTTTTCTGTTTGCATAGCAAGACACTCTAAATCTTCTCTTCATTTGTGCCTTTAGACTGGTAATAATGTCTCTGGTGGATTTAGCGCAAGGGAAACACCGACATGTACCTTATAGAGACTCTAGGCTAACATTTCTTCTTCAGGTAAGAGAAATGGATGTTGTGTAGTAAATGACGCACAATTGTTAAGCTGTTATGCTCCACAATTTCTTTTCATTGAACTTGTCTTGATAAGAAGGTTTTGAATCACATGCACTGCTGGACATATATGAATACAGGATTCTCTTGGTGGAAATTCCAAAACGACTATCATTGCAAATGTCAGCCCATCCACTTGGTAAAATTAGAATTAATGTCTTGAAGCAATGATGCAAGTGAAAGTTTTGGGGAAAGTTATCTTAGCATCTCAATGTTGTTTGGCAGCTCTGCAAATGAGACTTTAAGTACTTTGAAGTTTGCACAGCGTGCTAAGCTTATCCAGAACAACGTATAAATTCTGAACTTATTCATGGGAAACTGGAACTACGTATCTTTCCTTTATTAATTTCTGAAGTGCTTTTCAGGCTAAAATAAATGAAGATGCTTCAGGGGGTGTCACTGCACTGCAACAGCAAATCCAACAATTAAAGGTAGGGATTATTACGTGTACATGTTTATTTTGGCGCCTCTGAACTTATCCGTTGGATATGTTTAAACAGGATCAGTTGTCATACCTGATGAAACACCAGCATGCTTCAGTCAAACCTATAAATTTTGTTCCAAGATCGATACAATCCAGCTTGGGTAGCTTTCCTGAGAGTTATGAGCCCTCTGATGAAATTAATAAGTATTGTGGGCCTAAATTTCCCAAGGGAGGATTTGTGGAGGTGATATATTAGCTGAACTTCTGCTGTTCATATATTGAAGGTTGTACGCATTGTCAAATAAAATTTTATTTTCAGAATACATATTTGAAAGCTACCTTGCGTGGTGCTCTACGGAGAGAGAAATTGGCTGAGACAGAAGTCAGAGGTTTAAAAGCAGAAATTGAACATTTGAATCGTTTGGTATGCCAAAAGCCATGTTCTTGAAATGTTTTTGTGTGTGTGTGTCCAGATAAGCAAGAGTTAATATTTATTGCAGGCTCACCAGCTAGAACAAGAAGCTCAATGCACTAAAATGATGCTCAGATTCCGTGAGGAAAAGATAAAACGTTTGGAACTACTCTTGGATGGATTGATCTCTGCTGATAAGTTTTATCTGGATGAAAACAATGCTTTAAAAGAGGAAAATTTGATGCTTCAAGCAAAAACTGAGAGAAATCCAGAAGTCACTCATTTTGCATTGGAGAATATCAGACTGCTAGAGCAAATCAGATTGTAATCATCATTGAATACGTCCCGAATGCTTGTGTACAATCTGATCTACTTTTTAACACCTCCTTCCACTGTTTACAGGTTTCAAGATTTCTATGAACGAGGAGAAAGAGAAACATTACTTTCTGAGATATCAGAGTTGCGCCATCAGGTTTGCTTGAATTTTGTCATTGTCTTTACTCTTTAGTTCAGGCCCCATTGATGACATTCTTATTGCATTGTCCTGTATGTAAAAAGCTCTTGGAATCACTTGAAGTTGAAAAAAGCAACGAACTGCCACAGTTCTCTCCAATGAAAGGAGCCCAGGTTCACACTGTTGCTCTATCTGTTTTGTTTGTTTAATTTTAATAATAATTTCAGATCTTTAATTTCTCGTTACATCTGCCCTAAAGTGCAGGAACCTAAAGTTGCCAAAGAGTTAGAACGCTGCAAGGACATGAATTCAAAATTAATCAGGTGAATCTACCCGGTCAAGTTTGACAACCCTAGAGAAGCACACCTAGGGGGAAGCACCACATTTTTCAGCCTCATATCTTGACTGTTTTGATCTTTCTCCATTTTTCACTTGTTTATGAGTCCTGTCACATAATTCTTTTGTTTAATTGTTGAGTTTTGATGTTGAAATAATTCTGATTGTCTGGTCGATCCCCCTAGATTTTTTCTGCTTGTTTGTTTTTGCTGATTGTTATTAGTTGTCCTATTAATTCGGCATTGGACTAATGGTGTTAGCATGCCCTTTTCCCAATCAGAGTATATTCAAATTGGTGCAACAATTGGCCTGCCTTGAGTAGTTTTATTTTGTTCACTATTATCATTTGTTGTATACTTTGCTTTTGCAGGGAAGTTGATGAATTACGGCAGAAACTGGAAAACAGAATGACATCTAGCCAAAATACTTGTGACTCAGTAAGAACAAGTTATCTGCACTAGTTGAAAAGATTACTAATGTATTTTCTCATAAGAATAAATAATTTTGACCTAATTATAGTAAGTGAAAAACGCAACCCATGAGCTAATTGCCAAGCACATAATGTGCTCACTAACATTTATTGTCTTTTTAATCTTCATAACTGAGAAAAATAATTACTTGGGTATGATCAATTTTCTACCTGAAATTTCCTCAGATACTTTTTGTTGCTTTGCAGATTGATGATGTGTTACTAAGAAGTGATTCTGTAGATGAAGTGACGTCCAACGAACCCCTGCAGGATGAAGCTGTTTACGACAAAAATGATGAGAAAATGGCACACATCTTGAATTTGCAGCGTGACAACGTCCACAAACAGCTGATGGACACACAATCTATGATTGAAACCATGAAACAGCAGCAGTTCCAGCTAATCAAAGAACTAGAATCTGCCCAGACCGAAAATCGGCGGTTGATGAAATTGCTGGCCAACAGCGAAGTTGCACAGAGGGAACTTGAAAACCTGCTTCAGGATTCTAAAAGAAAACAATCCGCTCAAGGGGATCGAGATCCAACTGTGAGTATGGTAAGCGGTGAAGACAATAGCATTTTGGCTTTACAAGCTATGTTGGAAAAGCTGTCCAAGGATCTCAAGGAAGCCGAGATACTTAATAGACAATATAAAGAAGATCATGCAACACAACTATCTGAAGAGCACCAAACTGAATTGATCCGCTCTGAAGTCGAAAGGGAAACTACAAGAACAATCATACATTTACAGGAAGAGATAGATAGGCTTCAATCAGAATATCAAGTGTGCTTGTGTTCCATGGCTGAACAGAATTTAAGTCTCAGAAACAGTGTGGCAGCTAAGGAGGATGAATTAAGAGAGTTCTGTGCAGAGTGGGAAAGGGCAATCTTGGAACTAACCACTTTCCTCATAGATGGTTCGAGATCTCTGGGAGATGCTTCTCACCAAATAAAAAGTATCTCCTCTTCATTTCCAAATGTTAATGATTTGGTTAGTGAACGTATTGAGAGGGCTGCTAAAATATGCATCGAAAAAGAAGAAACCATTTTGCTACTGCAGAAGAGTTTGGAAGATGCACAAAACACAGTTATGGAAATGGAACAGAAATTATACTCCTTGAAGGGCGCAACAATTGCTTTAACTGAATTTCAGCAGCCAGAAAAATCTTCAAGCAGAGAGGAAATCCAGTGGTCTACAATTCCATCTGATTCAACTGATGTGAAATTGTTTCCAGAAGATAAAACTATGACCAAGAAGGGCTGGACTAATGACAATCAATCTCACACTGCCGTGTTGTTGGATAACAGGTTATCTGATTATTCTACAAGCACTCTTAGAGGCACTGTTGATGAAAACCTGCCATCACCTCATACAAAAGCTTCTGCAATAAGGGATGTTGACATTGAATTGGTAGGCCTAGTTTTAGCAGAGATTGAAGATGCTGTTAATGGATGTTGTGCTGATGCGGGAACATATTGGTCTATGCTGAACTCTGAGATCCACAATGCGTTCTCCCTGTGCAAGGAATTGGTACAAGATCTTTTACAAGATGTTAGCAATATGAGGAAGGACATCGAGGACTTTAAGAGAAATCGACGAAGCCTTCAAGTTTTCAGTGATATGATTCCATCATGCCTTCCAGTTAAGCATGAAAATCAACTGCCTATGCTGCAACAGTTCAGAAATGAACTTGTGGAAGTAAATAACAGATTGAGCTCCCTGAGTGCATGCTTTTACAAAGTCATGAGCATTCACATTCATGGCTATCCAGATTCCTCTGAAGGTTTGACAGAGGCAGGTGGACAGACCACTGATTGTTCAAGTTCATGCTCTTTTTCTTCAGTTGAAAGTGTTGATAATGATGATAGACCTTCTTCAAGTGACAGATGTAGATGGGTAGGCAAAATAACTGAACAAACTCTTCCCCTAGACTCTGGAGAAGGATCAAGTTTGAACTGTAAAAGAGCAATTTTGCTTTTGGAGAACGAATTCCAAAAAGCATATGAGACCTTCGACAAGTTAAAAAATAACTTCATGGCAGTTTTGGCTAACAATACAAATCTGAATTCTATGCCGGAAATTTTATCACTTCCAGAACTGCGTGCATTGGAGAAATTGAAGGAGCAAGCTGGAGATGGACATGAGCAACCCACTAGTCAGAGAGCTGAAGCAGGCATTAAAAATTTGCAAGAGGTAAGATAATAAATTAGTTTTTTATGTAGTTATTTGAAATAACGGAAAATAGTTTACAAAATATATTTGAAATTTGAAGATACGGTTTTATTTCTATTCTTAAAAATTGCAAAACAATAAATTATTCATTAAAATATTGTTAAAATTACTAATCTTATGATGTATTAAAGGTCTAAGTATTATGATAAAAATAATAATTAATAAAATAGAGCATCCTAAGAGTTTCTAACGAAATGGAAATAGAACATGAAACGTAATTATTGTAGATTTTTTATACTGCGTTTTATTCTTTTTGTTAAGTTTATCTTCTTTTTTTTCTTTTTTTTTCTTTTGTCATATGAGTATATGTTTTTTTGGAGAATTGACCAATACAGAGAAGCAAGGGTATAAAGGAATAGATAGAATAGAATGACTTTATATATTAATATAATAACGATGGTTAATATCATAACAATGTGCATGATCTTGATAAATAGATCTTTTAGTTAGATTCTTTCTTCTTACTAAATATGACACTCTTTGGTTTTTGTTTTTAAATTTTCCCTTTATTTAACCAATAAGTATGATTATTGCATTAGTAGAGAAAATTACTCACCAAAGGCTCAATATATGAAATTATCTAATTCATTCATATATAATACCATACAAGCCATGTGCAAAAGTAACAGTTTTGTAAAGTATCTCCAAACTGATTCTTTTCTAGTTTTAATCAATTCTTACTGTTCTATTTTAATGTTTGATGTGTGCTTGATGATTTAATTTTTTCTATTTATAACTAAGTAACTGCGGTTATTATGTTTGTTGAGAAAATTGAAGACCAATAATAGTTCAAGAAAACTAGTTATCAATGCTCAACATGTGAATTTATTCAATTGTATCATATGTATGCATTACAAGCATCCCGTATATAATAATAGTGTCACTAAATTTTACTTCGTTTTATTTTCATGTCTTATTATTTGTCTTTTTCAATAATTAACAAGATAACTCACTTATACATCAGTTTTAGTGTCTACAAACTCTTTTAAAACCTTTTAGGAGAAGGTAAATTTCTTATAACGTAGAAAACAATGAAGATTGTTACATAATGCTTGTGATGTATTATATTAAAAAAAAGTTTTTTACATTATTATATGTTATGTAATATTTTCATATTAAATTATATTTTTTTTGTTGGAACAAAAACATCTACTTGAGTTTCTCACATGGTCAAATACTTGATTGTATGTGATTTTTATTAGTACTGGAGAAAGGTGCTTCGTACCTCCTTTTTGATTTACAAAAAGCCCATGCTGGAGAACAGAAAGTAGTTTTTCGACATGCTTTATTTTGTAATCCACAATATTATGTCATATGCAGTCTTCTGTTGAAGAGAAGCATAGTCCATGCTTCTTTTCCAAATTTGAGGAGGCTTACTCAACCATAGAAGAGGCTGATCACATGTTAAAAGCAATGGTCAAGGCAAATGAAAATGCATATCTGTTAACCACATTCTGGAAACAAGCAGGAGAGAAATTGATGGCAGATAAAGCAAGATTGAGTGCAGAGATAAAGCAGTTAAAATCCAATGTTCTCTTGAGAGATGGAGAGAAAGAAGTACTTCAGGATGAGATCGAACTGAGCTTGAGAGGAAAAGCTAATAAGTTATCTTTGTTTGAAGAATATTTTCTTGGAATGGAAACATGTATTGAGGAACTGTATGGGACAACACACAGTGAGGCCGTTCAAGTTGTTGAAGAGATGCGGACTTTCTTTTATAGCTTGAGATCGTCCTTGGAAGACGTAATGTTCAAAGCATTGCAGAATGATATTGTCATATTTGTGCTACAGTGCCAAATTGGAGAATACTCTTACAACTTGAGAAAACTGGATACTTTTCCAGGTTCTCATAGATCCACACTCCAAGAACATTGTCTAGTTGCAGATAATATTGGACTAAGTCATGTAAATAGAGATGATAACTCATCTCTTCAACCTTTGAAATGTGAGAATATAGGATATCAGATTGAATATGGGTCACGAAAAGGAATGAAAGAATTGGGCGACAGTGATACTTTGGATAAAAATTTTGAACTCAAGAGAGAGCTGGAAAGAAAGGATGTTCTATTGAAAGGGTTACTTTTTGATTTCAGCGTGCTCCAAGAATTTGCTTCCCACAGGAAGGACATCAAGGATGAACTTGAAAAGTTGATTATTGCCATGAGCAAAGTTCAGCATGAGCTACACTTAAAAAGTGTTCACCTTGATGAAATGCTTGGTCAGAATACAAAACTTGAAGGCCGCTTGTTAGAAGCTGAGCAAGCCTTACTCAAGTCAAATTCTGAACTAGACCAGACAAAAGGAGCATTAAATATTTTTTCAGAGCAAAACGTTGAGTTGAAAGATCTTTTGAAAGACCTGTATCTGAAAAACTCACAGGCGGAGCAGCTACTAGAAGATCAGAGAGAAGCTATGAAAAGTTTAGAAAGAGAAATTATTCGGGTATCTTCATCACCTGAGAGACAATTAGTTCCTTCGCTGGAAGAAATTGAGGATGCTGTAACAGAGTTGACTGCAGAGAGAGACCAACTTGTTGAAAAGGTCACCTTTTTGCAAGAAAAGCTTGCTATGGCATCTGCTTTGGCTGATGAGAACCAAGCTATAGCTGCGGAAGCTCGTCAGGTACGTTATGTTGGAAGTTGTTTAACATTGTAAAATATAATATAGTCTTTTACTTCTCCTGAAGTCCAGGTTTGAATCTGTAGGAGTCAGAGGCCAGTAAAATGTATGCTGAGCAAAAGGAAGAGGAGGTCAAGATTTTAGAATGTTCTGTTGAGGAGCTTGAGAGCACCATAAATGTGCTGGAGAAGAAAGTAAGTCTGTTTCGAACTCTAGTTTCAAGCAAAAAGTTTATGGGAATGGTTGAACCAGTTGCAATACTATTCGACGGAATGAATGCTCATCATCTGTTATGCTGCCCCCTAAATTTTTTGTTACTTCTGAAGTCGTACTGTAATAATGCCTGTTAAAGAGTTTGTTGCTTCAAAACTTGTCTTCATCTCATAATTAAGGTGCATGAAATGGAAGAGGAGGTAGAAAAACAGCGGCTGATAAGGGATTCACTGGAACTGGAACTTCAAGCACTTAGACATAGATTATTAACAGTTGAAGACCTCACTGAAAGTATGGTTTCTGAGAACTCAAATACAGCACTACTTGAAGATCAGCTTTCCAGGTAGAAGAATACCTGCTTTCTCCTACATATTGTTTATAACCTTCCGAAGCATTTCATGCCTAAAACTTATTATGTGTGGCAGATCTCTGGAAACTAATGAGGCTCATAGCCGAATACGATTTCTTGAAGAGGAGAATGCGAGACAAGCTAAGGAGGTTTAGTTACTTCTAGTTGTACTTGGCTATTCTTTTTAAGTTATCCTTTTCCTGTATGCTAATGCTGATTGTTTGACATATCCTACAGATTAGACAATTCAAAGATTATATCTCTGAACTCGTTTTGCATGCTGAAGCACAGGCAAATCAGTATCAACAGAAGGTAAAGTGTTGAGGACCGTTATGCTAGTTCTTCCAGATTGTTGTTCAGAATAGATACCAAGAAGAAACCCAGTTTTGGTTAACAGTATATTTTCTAAATAGACCATACAAGTGCTAAACTATTGGTTTCTTGAGTCTATGTATTTAAGCCCATTTTTACTTTAGAACCCATTTAATACTAGTAAATTTTTTCAGAGCATCAATTTTCAAGATAACTCTGAAATGTTTTCTCAACAAAGGAACAAATATAAAAGTGGACACAGTTGAATGATCACAAAACTGTTCTATGAACTTCCAAAGGAGTGAAAATGGTTTTGATCAAACTATCATTCTCATACATCTAGACTGAAACGTTGATTTGTCTGGCTGCTCTATATCATATGAACAGTACAAGACCTTGGAAGCAATGCTTCATGAAGTGAAGACAGATTTATCAAATGTATCTGCCGCACCTACCTTAGAAAGAGCTGATAGAACCTCAGCAAGGACAAGGGGTTCAAGTTCACCGTTCAAATGCATGGCTGGTCTGATCCAGCAAATGAAACAAGAAAAGGATCAGGAATTGTCAACTGCTAGACTTCGGATAGAAGAGCTTGAGGCACTTGCTGCCAGTAGGTATAAAGAGGTAAATAAACTTTTTCAACCATCAAGCTTGTGACGTTTGTCTGTGTACTCGCGTACATGCTTTTGACAAAGATGAATTTAGCAGTCCCCTCAAGCATTATCTTGTCCATACCCAGTTATATGACTGGCCATAACCCTAGGTGATGGATATGCAGTTTGATGTAGTAGAAGTTCCGATCTTGATTTTTGGTTCACATTGCAATGCCTGTCAACTTTTCTTATTTGTGGGTTGGGATACTATTTCCAATGTTTCCATGCCGCTCCTAAAACGATATTTTTTTGTGCGTTACTTCTTTTTCCTGTTATAACTCCAACTTACATAGTACATTTCCGTCTTCATTGCATCAGGTGTGTATGCTGAATACTAGACTGGCGACCACTGAAAGCATGACACATGATGTCATTCGTGATTTACTCAGCGTTAAGTTGGACATCTCAAATTATGCTGTAAGTACAGGCTTGCGTATACAAATTTGTCAAATTTTCTTCTCTAATCTATTTCCAAAATATCCTTTTTTGTTTCCTGTAGAATATAATTGACCAACATCAGCTTCAAAAGCTAATTGAGGAGGCTCAACATCATAGACAAGAGTTTGTTGCAATGGTACACTTTTACAGAATTTGTTTTGTCATTCTCTTGATTTGTCTTAAACGGCTTACCTAAATTTCCTGTGACTAGGAGCGAGAAAATGTCAACCTGAGGTGTCAGATTGATGATTTACTTGAAGAAAGAGAAAGGTGAATAGAAATTGTTTTCCATATCAATCAGATAGTGAACATGAAATACTCCTTTGAGAGAATTTGCTTTGTTGTTTACGGTAAAATCGGCACGGGTGATACGTAAGTTTACGTGATTGATTATTCTAGTGCTCGGGCATTCGTGCCCAGGATAGCAGTCTCCCAGGGAGGCCACTCCTGTCTCCGTGTCTTTATGTTGGCTTCTTAGTCCATATATCTGCAACAACAGCCAAGATTAGTTGGGGTGATGTGATCATGGCATCGGAAGGGAGGCACTAATATTGTTTTTCTGCAGATACATGGCAGAGATCAATAAAAACAAAGCAGATCAACTTGCCAATCAGATTTTTGCCGAACAATTACAAGAACGAGATCAGTTGTTGATTGCACAAAATCATATGCTTAAGGTGTGTGCGACTCCCTGTATCTTATCATGTAACATATTATGCCAAATATGAAAATAATCTTCACATTCACTGAAAATATATGTGCAGATGGACAAATCTAACCTACAGAAGAAGGTGGCGGAACTAGATGACATGGTGAAAAAGCTTTTCAGCATGCAGGATGCCCGACCCCTCAACCAAGAACCCCAGATAGATAACTTGTTGCGGCCATTTGACTACAATATTAGTGAGAGGTTGGCCCATTCACAAAAGGTGCTTTCAACAATCAACAATCAACTTGCGCAGTATCGTAGACCTGAGGGCGGCGGACCAGATGACAAGATGGATAGGCGCAGCAGCGAGAGCAAGTTTCGGTGAGTTGAGACAGTTGAAGAGGACATTTTTGTGATGTAGCTTTATGAATCACTAATTTATGCCACTGTTGGCAGGAAGCAAAGGCCATGATCAGAATCATGGGCAGTTGCGAGGATGAATTGCTCCCTTCCAGTTCTACAGGTAATCACAACCTCGCTTTATTGAGAGAGGTGGATTTGATTCTAATAGTTGGAATTCTGCGTAATTAGCTTTGGCGTCTGGTTAAATAAGTCCGGGTGCAGTGCTGAGAGTTTACATGGATACGGAGGTCAATGTCATTGTTAATGTAAATATCCCTTTCTACTTTCCCCATTTTTTGTAAGTAATACAAAGGGATATGCTAGTAATTTGCAACACATCTCTTGGATATGTAAAGTGATTGCTTTACTCTTGCAAGTTAGTTTGCATTCTTTATATGCCCATAACTCAACCAACCCTGACTAAAACACGTACCACACGCAACAGTAAAGCTTAAAAACATACGTATAGCAAGTAATATTATACTAGCAAAGCCACATAAATCGTAATGTGAGAAAAAGCCATCCATAACAATATTCAGCCATCACAGTGGGTAAAAATCCTAGTGCGCTTTAAAGCACTAATCATTTGCGTTCATAAGTTTATGTGCACATAATGGTTAAGCAAAGGGTTGATCTTTACCCGAAGACAAGCTTAGGTGCAACCTTCACCATAAGGATTTCTTTTTCAAGAAAATGTAAAATGAATATGATTTTGAGAAAGAGCCGAAGAAATGAAATGCTAAAGCCGAAGAAGGTAGTTTTGAGGCAACGATCAGTTGTAGTTGTAGAGAGAGAGAGACGAAGAGATTTATGAGCGATGAAAGAAAATGGATAGTTTTGCTGCATTTCTTGTAGTGTAGCAGTAGAGGGATGCAGTGACAGGACATGAGTGGTCGTTGTGACAGTAAGAACTTCAGGGAAGGGTGGAGTAGGGGTTATGTCCATTGTTCCGGAGGAAAGTCAAAATGTGTGTCCAAACACCCAGTCCCAGACCAGACTAGGACACAATGATATGGTTTTTTATTAAATTTTCATTAGTATTACTATACTATTATATAGAGACATGCAGACTCTGCAAATTTTTCTTGATTTGACAGATGAATATAGCAATTAGGCAGGTGCAAGACCAGTAACTGTCTATTTACTCCAGCATCTGAGCTTTGAGACTTCCACTTCCCAGAATCTCAATTCATGAGAAATATTAGCATGTTTCAGCCAAATACAAGAATATTGAACCCATGCAATCATCTTTCTTTTAATGGAAAACCATCATATAGTTCAATGACATAAATTCATGCCATGTCTCGGGATACAATGCTTTTCATTGTATCAGGTAACAGAGCTCACCCTTCCAAGTATTTGCACTCGTACTATTAAATAGCTAACATACCCAGGCCCCAGCCTTAGTTTATTACTAGATAAGGAATCATTATGGGCAGAACAATAATCCTTACGCAATCCTCATCTCTTCATCCTTCCATTGGGGACTCATGCTTCACTCTTTCGGAGTTATCCTGAAAAAGAAGAGGCTAATTTTAAAGCCAAAACCAATAATAACCATCAAATTCAAAGCAGTACAACCGAGCAAGTATTTTGCTCAGGTGACCCTATGAAGCCCCAGAAAGAAGTTGAATGTAACACAGGTTGCTACCCGGCACTAACCTTTATGCATACATAAATATAGTGGACATCAGCCTTCATTCCTACGACAGCTTCTCCGGAACCACCATTGACATCTAATGGAATCGGACAGGTCACATCCATTGTCTGATGTGAACTATTTCCTGATGCAAGTTTCTCTGCATTGCATAGCTAAGTAATTATCAAAAAAGAAAAAAATACATAGCCAAGTTAAAGAGATAACTCAAGTTCCAAACTCGATGCCAAATGGACAGATAGACACTGAGGAGAAATGAAAGGTTTCCATTTAAGTCATCCGATTTGAACAAAAACAACTATTCAGATAGTACAGTGCATACATCATCTAAACTTCAACCTCATAGTCCTAAAGGCTACACCATAATATTTTTCATTCTGTTCAGCAGCAATGTTATTAAACCAGTTGAAAATCTAGGTAGGAAGGAGTGAAGGCAAGGAGAGTCCAGTAAGCATTACAAATCGTAGGTTCACTCCATTATTAATTTTCAGTTAATTCCTCATCTTGCTCAACAAATTTTTTTTGAATAGCATATTGAGGATAAATTTTCAAGTTCGACCAATGTATTTCTTTATTTTTCTTGCTGCTGTTCTGTTCTAGAATGGAACTATTCAATGAATTAGTGTGACAGACATCAATGTCAAAGTGGAAACAACCTGCCCCATTTAATGACCTTGGCCCTAGAAAGTAAAAGGACAAACAACAGAATTATACTGCAACATAATCTAGTGTATTAATCTATAGAGCATATATAACTGCTTCAAGTAAAGCTTCAGGTAAAATATGACTAGGAATATAACGAATTTTCAGAAACCTATTGCATGCAGCTTAATTGTCCACGACAAGTCTTTCAATAATGGTAGTCGATAAGCTGGTGATCCATATGTAATCTGCAACATATTGAAACCTACGTTAGGGAGCAGAGACAAAGCATAATCTAGCTTTAAATATGTACTAGCAACAGAACTCAAGATCCAAGACCTTCAGAAGCAAATTTTGCGTTTCTCCTTCCACCAACCTACCTCCTACTACTATTATTTTTTGGTGGGGAAAGTAACACCGCTTACCAAATTCTCTTTAGAAAAAAAGAAGCAAGCGGAAAGTGCACAGGTAGGGTTGAGAATGAGGTACCAGAAATATATACTCCTTTATCCTTGAGGACCCTATAGTTTGTCATCAACTGCTTCAACTTATGGACCGAGTGAAAAGGATAAAACAAAATCAAGTAAGAGAACTAGAAAATTGGAAAATGATTTAAGTTGCTTGAGTGTACCTCCAGACTTCCTCAAGCATCTTACCAGCATTTTGCCGCGAGTTGTGTCCACACTGCAGGGAGAAATAGAAAAATGCCAGCTAATCATTAATCAGTTCGGTGCACATCTAATGTATTATAGAGAACTCACCAATAGAGAGTCCAGTGTCCCTGGAAGAATATTGAGAAGCATCAGAAACAGCTGCAACATCATTTAGGAAACACACAGTGGTAAAAGCGAGTACCTTTATCAATAACAGCAGCAAAGGACTTTGTGTCAAAGGCGCTCATATCTCGGACATCCATTTTCATATCTGCTTAGACATTAAGGAAATTTTGCCTGAACTATGCAATCCACAAGGCACAAGTAACACAGAGTTAAGAACAGTGTGGTCATCTCTTGCTTTTCTCCAAACAAGTACAGTTCCAGTCACTACAAGCTTAATTGTGAGTTCAATCTTTTAACTTATCATTTATGCATGTGCTTGTTATAGTAATTTATTCAAAACTTTCACATGCAGGCCAATTGTAACTGCCATATTATTTATGCATTCCATGACAGATACATTTTAACTGCGGGCGATTGGCATACTTCTTTTGCATTGCTTCAATCACCACTGAGGAGATGTCAATATTGACAACTTCATCATATCCATCATCCACCATGCCTTCACTAAAGGCTGCAGAAGAAAACAATCTTATTCAGATAAGTGAGTACGGAAAAGCTAAGGAAAAGAAGACCTGCACCGAAGGAAGATTTGAGTTGCTCAGTGTAGTGGTACATAAGAGATATTTAAACTTGAATAAAATTTCAAATTATTGACATCTTTAGTCAAGGCAAAGTGTAGAATTTACAAAGATAATGGAAATGCTCAAGCTTACTTAGCAGATAAATAGCAGTTTGATGGGTTACCATCTGTGCAACAGCAAGGAAAAGATGTTTAATTCATCAATAAATCTCAACCAACTGTTCTTCGTCCTCTTATTAGTTCCTGGAGGTACTATTCAATGGCACAGCTGAAGCCAACAAAAGTATTGATTATTGAATGCATACATAGGTCATTAATCCTTTCCCTAAACCTATCTCACTCCAGTCTAATATTGAAACAAATGCTATATATGTATGCATCATCATATATATATATATATATACATACACACACAGAGAGAGACATACATACATGTGTATATATACACACATCTTCGACATCCCTGCATAAATAAATAGCTCAAAGAGAATACATGAGCAAGATCATCTTTTGTGATTCTAACAAAAAAGCTAATATCCATACTTTAGACTATATGTACAGGTTCAGGAACATCTGATGATGGAATGTCCTAATACTGGGCCCATTTGAGAGTTTAGCAAGAAAAAAGGAAGAAGCCTGATACATCATACACGAGCTGGAGTATAGAGCAGTAATTGGAAGTTTTACGAGATTTACAAAAGAGAATGTGAGATGGAGATTAAAAAAAAAAAAAAAGATGAAGAAAGAAGAGAGGTACTTGCCGGAATTTCCACAGCCAACGACGAGAATTGGGTGGTGGGAGTGGGAATGTAGAGGCGGAGGAGAGGAGCGAGGGAGGAGTACTTTTGGTACCAATCGAAGGTGGATGGATCGTGGGCGTAGCGGTTGTCCCAGTACCATGCTTCTCCGTAGGCCTGGGTCTGGGTCTGGGTGGTGGTGGCGGTGGTGGTGGTGGTGGGGAGAGCATTGGCTGCCGTCATTTTTTCCGGTGTAAATCTCGCTCAAAACACACACATACACACACACACTCTCTCTCTCTCTCTCTCTCTCTATATATATATATATATATATAGATTTTTAGATGAATTAGTAATTTGTAACTAATTCCATTCACTTCTTCTCATACATTTCCATTCAGTAAGTAGTCCTCGCCTCGGTTTATGCAGATATTATAAAAAAAATTACGGTTCCGGCCCCTTTATTTTGCTGAAATTGCAAAACTCTACCCGTTTATTATTAGCTAATGGACCAAAAGTGCATGCCTCTCTCTCTGCCCACTACTATGGCCCAATCTTATATGGATGGGCTTCTCATTTCTCACCACTTATGGCCCAATACCCTCTCTCTCATCTCTACCCCCCTTTTTCTTTATTAATCATCAGAAAACTAAAGAAAGGGTAAATTAACAAACACACGAAGAAACGAATAGAGAAAAATGGCGAATAATCAGTGTGATGATGATGATGATGCTAGTGGTTGTGGACTCCAGCTCACCTGCTTCTCCCAACCATCTGATCATGATGATAATGTTACCCTCCACTTTCACATTCTTCGCCTCCACAAACAGGTAAATTCATTCTCACCTCCTCCTTCTCAATATCACAATTCCATCTTCCTTAGGGTTTTCTTTTCTCAGATTTATGCATGGATTGGTTGCAACTCTGCAAAGTTTGGACATCTATATGCTGCTGCACCTATACCACCTGTAAGTTTACAATTTCTATTGTTTTCCTAATTAATTCTTTCAATAGGACGGAATTTCTCTCTTTCTCTTGTATTTGTAATTGTGACTACTATGTGAAAAATCATCAACAGAGCAATACAGTTGGTGTCACTTCTCTAATTGGAGGCTCTTCTGATAATACCGGATCTGCTATTGCACGTCGATTAGGTAACAACTCTTTATACAACATACCTGTACATCATCATCCCCTACTGATTTTTCTCACTTCAATTTTTAGTTCTAAAGACTGGTCTTAATATCGTGCTTGCTTGTAATATACCAAAGAATACCCCCATTCTTGAGGTTAGTAGATCTCTCTCTCAAACTCAACAACTGCTTTTTCAACAACACCTTATATTCATCAACTCACAGATTTCTATTATAGTGGTCTTGCCTTGGACTCAATCCCAAATGCAAAATTCTGCTACCTCTCTAATCTCCTTAATTTTTTTATGTTGTTTTTGTCTTTCTTTTACTATTTAACCCGCTTTTCTACTATGCTATTATGTCTTGTTCAGGCAAATGCTGAGAAAATGTTGGTGCAAAAGCTAATTAGTCTGGGATACACCAAGCCAAAAATCTAAAGCAAACATCTTCATCAAGAGGACTTACTTTTGCCATATACTAGGATCAAATGTTGGATTTTCCATTTTATTTCGTTTTAAAGAATCTATACTGAATGGTGTACCAATGCATCTGTTTAATTATCAATGTAGGTACAGATGAACAATATGTATACACTGTCCTGATAAATGTACATGTGGACTACTATGAGGATTTAGCAAGAGCAATGCTCATAAACCATTAGCCATCCCATGGACAACGACTTCTGCTTCCACAAGGCATGTATTTTTCACCAGCAAACCTGCGGTTGGCAGATTAAAATACCCATTCGAGACGAATCGTGGCCAACCACATGTCGAGTGTGATGCACTGAACCAATAATTAGCTGCAGACAAAAAATGCCAAAGCTTAAGTTTGTGGCAGAAATAATCATAGGTCATTGCATGAGGTAAGAACGCCTATCAACTGGATTTATTATACACATTGCAATGAAAGGACAGGGGTGCTTTTTTACCGGTTCCAAAGTAGTGATTGCGATTAAGTTGGTCTAGAATGCGCAATGTAAATTCTGCATATATTCTAGATGCTGGAGGTAAGTTTTCTGGTTCAGCTAAAGTCAGATACAGAGATATGTAGGTACCAACACCACTGCCTTTGCCCCTAGGGTAGAGCTGTATCTTCCTGCACCATTTCACAGCAAGGGATTCTTTTTATTAGCTGATATGCCAGCAAAAACTAATGATGAAGAAAAAAGTGAGAAACATATATACCATTTTTGATCAGCAGCGATGAATGGTTTGGAATCTACACATTCATCAGTTAAGCTGGAGAACTCGACTCTCCAGGTGTTCTTATAGGTTATTGCGTCCTTTATCATTGAGAGACACTCCCCTTTTCCGATGAGTTTTTCCTGGCATACATAAACCTCTGCCCCAAATACACAAGTGTCATTAACCAGATATCCGTTGGCAGAATCGTTGAAAGCAGCGTGGGGTATGAACTCATCGAACCCCCATTCAGGTTTCATCTGATGAAACCGTCTGCCATTTTCTGCTGTGTCTAAGAAAACAAGAAATAGGGTTATTAAGAATAGGATTATGCTGTCAGCCAATTGAATTGGGAAAAACTATTTCATGGATGCCTTGCCTTGAAGAGTTAAGTAGGTGTCTTTGTTCTGATCAAGCAGAAAAAGCCGGAATATAGCTCTGATTTGCCAACCTAGAACAAGTGAATTTGATTCGGCAATGAGCAAGTAAACAGAAATATGGTCGGAGATGGCTTTGTTTTTGTTTCCATTGGGGTGAAGAACCAACTTCCTGCGACCCAAAGGACCATTAAATTTACAGAATAGCAGGGTTGGAATTTGGAAAGAAAAACAACAAGTTGCGTAGAAGTAGAGAAAACAAACAGTAGTAGATTGAGGGAGTTACCACTTGTAGCCTCCAGCTTCGAAATCAGTGGAGGTGTACCTCTCTATTTTGTGTTTGGTGAGTTGTGAAAATGACTGAATCTTGAGTATGTAATGAGTTGGCGGGGTTTCTGAAATTGATCTTGAAAGCCCTGTTGAGAAGATAAGACAAGTGTGGAGAATGGAAGAGAGAGAATAGTGGCAATTATTGCGAAAGTTAATTAAGTGACAAGGGGCATACCATCTTGGCCGGGGAGTGAAAGATCAGCCATCCAGAGATTGATAAATAAAAGACAGAAAAAATGTGTAGATGTTAAATTTTTTGGTGAGAAATGAGGTGGGTGACATTGGAGGTTTTAAAGATGAAAGAAAGTGGGATGGATGAGGGGTTATCCTTTGCTTGATTGTCTCCCACAAAACAAGGTATTGCCATTTTTTTTGCACATTCATAAGAAATAAGATTCGTGGAGTGACTTGCAAAGAGAGACAGACATAGACATACATACATATTAATACACTTTTTGAGCTCTAACAAAAGTTACTTTGCATGAATATGGTAATCTATCTTTGTTGATCAGCCCATCCCATACTCATCAAAATCTGTAGACGTCGTACATGTATGAGCATGATTTCCAAATGCAAGGTGCAAGCAGTTAGGAGCAGTATTAAACGCAGAAATTAAGAAAAAAAAAGATATTTAATCAGTCAATTAATACTGAATAATGTTATTTAGAGCATTCATTAGTCGGATACAATATGTTAAAATAATAAATTGCAGTAGGTAGACATGAATTGATGATGAGCTGCTGCTGCTGCTGCTTTATTAAACCGTTGATGACTCTGATCATCATCATAATATATGGTGGTCACTGGTCAGTCAGGCTTGGTAAATGCATTTGTCGACAGCTGCATGGAAATGGAATGGAATTGATCATGAGATGAGATATAAGTAGTAGTTAGTAGTTGTGAAAGGAGAGGTAGGTTATGTACATGGATCGGTCTTAACGATAAGACCACTTCCTTTAAAATCACAGGTGAAATTTTGTGTTCCGTGGAGGTGGTAGTAAATGTTCATGACAACAGAAGCATCAGAAATCTTGTTGGGAGGACGATAACAGCTGCCCCCTGCTTGTATCACTTTGCAGTCCACTTTTGATTGAGTGCAACAGTACTGAATTATATCGTCCAGTTTTTCTTGAGACGTCGATGGCTTCACTATACACCATGATCTGCTTTCATTTCCCTGTGAATGACGGACCACCTTTCCTTCAGCAGAAACGAAGACAACCCCCCCTCCCCCTCCGCCTGCAAAATAGTGTGTCTGTGTGATCATGATGTGTAATTTAAGGGTTTAAGGAGAGGAAGAATCAACAAAAAAGTAATGGAAGAACACACTCACGCACCTCGACTTGAACATAGGAAACAAACAAGAAGAAGAAGAATAAGAGAGATGAATGCTCCCTCCTTGCCCATTCTTCTAAACAAATATTCACAATTGAATTGAATCCCAGAGTGATTATCAATTGCTCTAAGACCTGCACCCTCATAGTCATCGACATGTACACTCCTTTATATAGAAGATGGCAGATGTGTGTGTGTGTGTGTGTCTGAAGATGATAGCTACAAATTGTGAATTAAAATTAAGTTTCAAGGATCAACTGCTCCCACCACTCAACTGATTGATGTATATATGTATGTATACCAACAGAAACAAATCAGGGAAAACATTACTGCTTGCCCATCCTCCTCTTTTTCTTTGTTTCAACTACTACTAATATAGCAATTATATTATGTGTACATCACCTGCCAAACTAGTCTGCTATTTTTACAACACATGCATGTTCATCGTCATCCTCATACTGCATTCCTGTTGCTACTAAATTTTACTAGACTAGATATAGAAAGATGTTCTTGTTTTCTCCCCGAGTGTGGATGTTGATATATGTGGATTTGGGCCACTCTGTCTTTGATATAAAAGAAAAGCAGTTTGACCTTTTGAAATCCCCCAGATCACCACTCACTATCCATCTTTGCTTTGTAATTTTCCTTACATGACTTTTTGTGCAATCTGCACTTAATTTGTAGACTTGTCAGAAAAGGGACCATTTCATAAAAAGTGTCAACACAATCTCATAAAAGAGTATTTTCGTTTCCTTTACGACAAACAACAACTCTACTTGTTTGGTAGGGTAGGGGTGAACAGGAAAAAAAAAAGAAAAAGAAATTTGAGGATATCATAAAAACTGATGAAGAAATGAGAGAAAAGGGTGCTTGGCTTGGCCCTTTCTCCCTCTCCAACTCATCCGTTAAAGAGTAATTTACATGGATATATCCCTAAATCAACATCATGTACATTAGTTGTATTGATGATCTACTGAGATCCATAGAGTAATAGCTCCCAACTGAATGAATGGAGTATCTCTGGTGAGCTTTTGAAGAGCAAAGCTGTGCACACAGAAACAGCAGCTATGGCAACCATTGATACCATCGCCGGTCTGTATATTCTCACTCCTGATGATGATCTCCACCTTCTTCTTCCATAACCCATCTCCTACCCTCTTCTCACTTTCCAACCCTCCATATTTACTACTCTACCAGGAATGTCATCAACAACGTCTTGCCCATTCAATCCTGATTTCTTCTCAACTAGATGGACATACGAGTAGTGACCATGAAAGCATGCATGATCATGTGCCACCTGAAAATCAACAATGATGAGAATGCTAAACAAGTAGAAGCAGAAGCATCATTAAATAACGAGACATTTCCACATCAACAGACTGGAATATAGAGCATCATACCGATCCAGGATCTTCAGTTAATGCATCCAATACATTCTCACAGCTATCTAGACTAGCTGCTACATTTTGCATACTATGCGCAGTTACCCAGTAATTCAGCTCTCTTACCATTCTTTTAGAATTTATCTCAACATGACCTAAATTATTAATGTGTCTGCATTCTAAAATTACCTAAGACATCAGATGTGTTATCATCTATCAGTTTTGCTGCATTCTGAGAATATTGTACATTTTCAAAATGACATCCTACAGCTAAGAGCAAAGTGCTTCAAATAAAAAAATCCAGTCAGAATCAGAAAGACTACTTACAGTGTATATTAACAGACTGACCAGTAAGTAATTACTACCCTGCTCGTCATTCTGGGTGGCTGCATTACCAGGATGTGTTTTCCTCGGCCGCTTATTGTGTCCTGCCAGACGCCTGCGACAACTCCGCTTCCCTTCATCAAACTCTTGAAGAACATGAAACCTGCACAAAATATTGTACTATTCAGTTGTCCTGCCATTATTAGCAGATTCCAACTAATATCAGAATGCACATCCCAATAAAAAAATGTACGAGGCAGCTGAATCTGAGGTTCATGATCCAAACTAAGAAGATGTGGACAGAAGAAAAAACAAGTGATTAGCAGCTTCTGTACCAATTGTAAGAGCAACGCATAGGTTATGCTAGCAATATTAGGAAAAAGCAAGAAGCCTAGATCAAACAAGTGACCTGCTGACAAAACCTCTGCATAATGTTACCCACTAAAGCGCTGGTAGACTTAGCAGCATGCATAGCACACACTTTGTGTCGTCGGTGATAATCTTTTGCATTGGTCAAATCCACTATGCAGTCCTCTACTTGACAAACAGCATGACTAGATGGTGCACTGGTTACTTTGCTCTTCTTCCCACTCTTCCATTCCAATTCACCGAGCTCTTCTTCTGGGATAGGATAAACCTGTCCACCTAGCTTCAGATTAAGTGATCCAGCTTCTTCGTTCACCTGTTCACTCTCAATCTCAACCTCGAAGACCCTCCTCCGTTTCTCCAAATCCCTCTTCTCCCTCTGGCTTCCCAGCATCGCCTCATCCGACCCCAATTGGGAGCCATCAGAAGCTCCATTGTTCACCCGAATATTTGATCCAACCTGAAAGAGCTGACTACTCCTACAATCCGATGGCACCATGTTTAGGGAAGCTCCATTGTTCACCGAAATATTTGATCCAACCGGAAAGAGCTGCCTACTCCTACAATCTGATGGCATGGTATTAAGCGGAGCGGCCATAAACAAATCACTATCCCATCTCCAGTCATTCAAATCCCATTCCATACTCTTTCTACCCACGTCCTTCAAATCCGACACCACTGGACCATAGCAATGGCAACTTTCCACCAAACTTAGCCTCCATTTGTGGAAGTTTGATTAATATACGGTACCCACAAAGAGAAATTGAAAGAAATAAAGCATTGATTTGTTTCCAAACAATCAGGCCCAAGAATAAAACTCAAAATCACCTCTCAATCAGCTTCGCTACAACCCCAGAAATCCAAGAAAAGCACGCCGACACATCCATGGGCACATATAAGAGCAACCCACATGCCAAAAAAACTCTAGTTTAAAGCCAGCATCACAACTTGCTTTTATAACGCAAAAGACTCTCGCTTTGATGCCGAGAAAAGTAAAAAATAAAAGAAGCAGTACTTATCTTTGTTGTCTGTCTCTACAGATAAGTATATGTTTATCCAAGTGTAAGGTGATGATAAGAAGAGACTGAAGTTGGCGATAGAAGCAGAGGTGAGACTTGATCTGAAGAAGTGATAGCTCTGACGGAAAGGTTGCCGGCGATCTAGGACATAATATATATATATATATAGAGAGAGAGAGAGAGAGACGGTTTGTACTAACTGAAAAATATAGAGGGAAATGAGGAGGGGCCAAACTGTAGAATACAAACACACATTATTACACCAAGAAATGGGCCTCTTTTTAGTGTTGTACAAATTACAAACATTTCTTCATTATCTGGTAGTGGTAGTGTTTGATGAGTAAAATTTGGAACATAGTAATAGTAAAGTTTGTTTAGAGAGAGGGAGAGAGAAACATAGTACAGAAAACAGAATTTTGAAGTGGAATATTAATTATGATGCCAAACTCCATCAGGGAATCCAAAGTCTCTCTCTCTCTCATCTCTCATCTCTTCTGTACTGTGTCTGTCTGCACCCCAATTTCACTCCTGTTCTACAAGTGATGATGCAATCTTATCCTATCAACTCATAAGACTACGTACATAAATATGACTGTTGATTTGTAGAAAATGATACAAATTTAATGATGAGATTGAGGCCTCATCCGCTCATCCTCAATCTTTGCAATTGTTTTCTTTCTTAGGCGGGAGTCTGTGCGTGTGCGTGTGTGTTGAGGTCAATGTGTTTACTCGGAGACTTGTTACGTGGATTGATGTCGTTGTTAAATTCCATGTTACTCATCATATCTATTCTTTTCAAAAGCCTAACTATTTTAATTCACTGCTACTCTTCCAGGTTTTAGGTCTGAAATGCAACTCCTTTTATACAATGCTAAGGGGACAGCAGAGTCTTGGGGCATTAAACCCCAAGAAAATATTGAAAGCAAGTAATCTTGTACATTTGCCCAGCTTATGTCATTCCCACAATAAAAATCAAAGAGCCTATAACACGACACAATAAAGAAAATAAACAAGAGAGATTAACATCAAATTTGAATAGAGTATGTCACGGCTAACTACAAAGTTTTTTCTTCTTTTTTTTTTGTTTTTTGGAGTAACCCGTCTCCCATCTAAAGGTTTACGGTTTACATGAAGAAAAATCGCCTCCAAACCAATCAATAGTAGAGAAGAAAAAAGAAGTGACTGTGAAGACAAACCACAAATATGATTTACATATTAAAAAAGAATACAACTATGCACAACTCAAGCACAAACCAGGTACAATAACACAACAATGGATGCCATGGATATCATTCCCACATTTGTTTACTGCAGCCTCGTAACAGAAATTGGATGGCATGGTGACTTTTCTTTTATCCAAGGCAACAAATTCACTCAAAATGTTGTGCAGGCTTTACATACAACAATCTCCTCGTCGGAGCAGGTGGAGCCAGTCCAGGAATATCCCTTATGCTTTTGTTGTTTGGATTCACAATCTAATAAATATGCAAATCCCAGTCCATCAGTGATTCAGTTATGAATACCATTATATCACTTCCGTAATAGACAGGAAGTACAAATACATGAACAAAGAATATGTAACCAATGAACAGTAAGGTAAAACCAAACTGAGACCAATAACACAATCCCGCCTGCTGTCCAATTCACAGGACATAAATAGGATATATACCAAAATTTTCCTCCTCTCTGAATATTATTATGCCACATGAAAAGCCACCAGGCCGTAAGAGCAACACCAAGATTAATAAATATAACTATTCAATCTTATAACAGAGTTGTGAATATGCAAAAACATTAGGCATGGAGGTCGATTGAGGAGATAGGAATACCTTCACAATGATTATGGCAATAACCCCGCATACAATAAGAAAAAGGAAAAGCATGATGCATTTATCAGTCGCCACCTACAAAGATTCATGAAGTTGATTTTGCATCAAAAACAATAAAAACCATAATGAAGCAAACACAGAAAAACCAAATCCCAAAGTACCTCACTATCTCTAACAAAACTTAATAAAACTCTAACAAAAAGTACTAACTGCTTTTGAGGTGTGAAAAAGCAATTTTTTCACATGTTCCCATTGCATTATCATGGGTAGCCAGATTAGTTAACCTTCAACGAATCCACATTATAATATTCCAATATGCATGATTCAGGAAAGAAATAGGGGGTGTTTCTGACTGTTTACCTGTCTACCAATCTCCTTTACAAGCTGAGATGCCTTTTTGATGGAGAACTGGATTGTGTCCAGATCATTGACAATGCGACCCATTTGTTCAGTCTGTAAATATTGAATACTATGTCAGTGATTTGACAAAGAAACACTTTGAGGCCATGAAATTAGCATTGACAAAGGTGCACTCACTTGGCCCTTCAAAGTAGTAGCCGTTTGTGTTCCCACTTCAATAGTTTGGTGAACAACCTACAATTAACACTACGTTCAGAATACCATCAACACCAACCTAGATTTTGAGAATTCACATAAATTTCATTTTACCTGTTTGGAACGTTCAATGGCTTGGTCAGTTTCATCCATTGTCTTCATGCCAGCATTGACAAGCTCCTGGTTTGACATTTCTATTATCATACATGATTATGGAAAGAATTGTCAGCTATAAAGGTCAAAGCCACTTCCATCAAGAGAAGATATGGAGCTTGTATTGCAGCAAACAGAATGCAAAGCAGATCATAGTCTAAAGCATGGCATGCACATCACCATAAGCAGTAACATTGGAGCTTTCATGGCTGTGTCACACTAAGTAGCAATAAAAGCAGCTATAGTTATAAGCACACCCAAAATTAGTCCCACTCTGAAGAATCACTTTTCCTGTAGAAATTAGGAAATCACAGACCTTTAGACTAGACTTCAAGGGAACTCCTATCTAATTAGGATGGACAGTGATATTACTGACTTTGAATAGACAAGTACTCACCTCAAGTCCAACCATCTTGGCCTATGCAGCTGCAGAGGTTATGTGTATTTTTTAAGTGCCATAATTTTTTTTTTTAGAAAAAGAAAAAAAAGAAAAATTTTGCACAAGTATACATTTCCATAAATGTTTCAGTCAGGGAGAAAGAGCTTGCACGATTTGATTGGTTTTTACAATGTAGCATAAGCAGCAAGCTATTTAACACAATGCTTTCCATAGTCTTTTCAAGATCAAGATTAATCGGTTGAATTATTAAGAGAACTAAGTATAAAAGGCAACAGAACAGAAAGATGGCAACCAGTCAAGAGGAAAAGGATTTTAATTAAAAATGGTTTGCATATAAATAATGTCAGCCTAATATTGTCGTCATGTTCCTTTCCTATGTGCTTCATCGAACAATTTATATATGGAATCCAATCATATATAGAAAGGCCTAGCATGTAATGCCACCTGATGCAAATGGACTGTTCTCATCAGCTGTAGGCTCACTAGCACCAGTTCCCACATCAAAAAGCTCAACTCTCTTATTCCCAAGAGTGCTCATGTACCTGCACCACCAAATGCAATAGAATAGTTAAGAAGTAAAAGAACAGAAGACAAGACCCAGCAATAACGAAAAGAGAACCAATTAGTCACGCTGAAGATAGTATAGACGCTGGCAGAATTATGTGCACAATCATTTGTTATTCACAGCTGTTTTATGGAAAGTGAAATAGCTATCATGAATTATCAAAATACACCCTCCCGTTATCAACCACTTGTCTTAGTATGCATAGGTATCAGAAAAGCACAATTTAATGCAGTATCATCTGAAAACATCAATTTCCTCAACACCCCCCACCAGCCCATCCCCCAAAAAATAAAAATAGAAGAGCAGGCACATGTGGATACAATTATGCAGTAAACAAGAGGTACAATAGGAATCTGGGAGACCAATGATTTTACTCTTCAAGATGTGGATAAACTTCAGACAAGCAAATAGCAACTCATAAGATTCAATGGGCCAAGAAATTTGCAACAAAAACACTCAGATAGTCCTTATATGTCTGGATTTTGCAAATAGTCCTATAGATATGATATATTTACTGAAAATTGCAGCTTCTGGATATAAAGTTAGACCTCAATGTTGTCTGCTCATGTGAAAAATAAACGTCAGTTTGTTAATCATTTTAGCAAAGTTAATATATGATCAACACAAGCAAGAGTCATGGCGAACCATGTCATAATGGATAAATGTATAATGATGATGACCTTATGAAATCATCCTGACAGACCATGAAGAACATGCACTAGCTTCTTGTCAAGCTCGTATAATTAACTAAAGAAAATAACTGATGCAAAATTGATTAATAGATGTCATGTTTAATGACAATCTACAACTGGAATCAACCATCCACAAACTAAAACCAGTGAATCATAAAAGATTTAACTGACAGAACTTACGTTTTCCTCAAAGCTACATATGAATTCAACTCTTTGATCTGCATAATGAAAAAGAATTAAACAATAATACCACCACAGTGTAAACAAAATCTGCAGCATGTGAAGGTGAACTCTAGGCATCACGGAATTCATAAAGGTCCAACAGAATCATCTGCCTCTAATTAATGCAAACCATATCCAGGAAACTACAAGATCATCTAAATGCCAATATCATATAAACTGAGTGGTGCCTATTAAACTACTAAGCTAGCAGTCTAGCACCCAACCGCTGTTCAACCTATAGTGTATACATAAAACTAGAGTTGGTGACTTTAAGTAACAATTAAAATAGGTAAATTCTGACAGGAAAATGAGGGACACAATTGCAATTCCAAGAGTGAATATCATTATAATCTTCCTTGCTTAAAGACTGATCTTTTGCTTTCCCATAATTCAAACTTGTCGACAGTGTTACGAGTGCTTATGATCTGAAGGAGAGAAAAACATGCATGATATGGAACACAAAATAATGCCATCATTGATAAATGAAAGTGAGTCAGTTAAAGGCAATTAGAAGTTTCAAAGACGCTTACCATGGATTGTTTCTCATCATTAAGCTGCTTGTTCACCTCTGGACGATTTCTACTTTCCTCCTCTTTAATTTCACGATCAAAGTCTTTAATCAATCTGGAAAATTCGGGGCACGATTAATAAAAAGCTAACAAGGACGCATATGTGATAGATCAACACAGAATCTAGTGGCAGATTATTATAGAATCTAGTCACAGAATATCGATGGTTCATTCATACAATTTCATTTCCCCAGGATGTCATAGTTATAACTCAATCCACACGACAGCCAATATAGTAGTAGAGAGAAACCATATAGCACTTACCTCTTACACTCCCTCATCTTCCCAGTAAGATCCTCCAGCTGTTTACTTTGTCTACTTGAGTCTTTGATTTTATCCAGCTTTTGGAAGCCATTTCTATTTACGAATCAAAAAGTTGCTGTCATTACCTGAGAATTTATGTTGCCACTAAAACTAGTTTGTGTTATCAGCAATAGTAAAATATGCACGCTGATGAGGATAGTGGATTACGAGAATCCACCAATACCTCATACATAGCAAGAAATCAGCAATTACTTCCTGCTTATTAATAAAATAAAAAGGGGGAGCTTTAGAAAGTTTTCCAGTGGACTAGCAACCAAATCAAGACCAAACAAAAGCAAAACTTGTTTACAAATTTACAATATTAGAGGAAAATCAGAACATTAAACAAAAAAGCTGATGTGTGAATAGCCGAAAGGATAATCAGAGTGACTGAATTCAACAAGAAGATCGTTATCATGCAATAACGCAGATATTTGAATTATTACATTCACAGGGAAGGCCTCGTCCTTCAAAAAATATAAGACCTTTACAATCTATAGTCAACCTCAAGCTGTAACAAAGAAACCCAATAAGGCATATGTATCTTCAAAACAGCAAACACTGACTCCCCACATAAATTCTTTATAGAATGCTTAATGCTTTGCTGTCCGAAGTCTTGATAAGACCTGTACATATAATTGTAGTTCCGTAGAATGAGATGTAAAGAATAAAGCATCAATACTTGAAATGACTTTAATCATATCAGAGTACTCGAATCCATGAAAACTCATAAAAATATGGAAAACATAAAAACCATAGGGAGAATCACAGTTAGAAGCATAATGAAAACTAAAGTGAATACGAAATATCAATTGACAAAACACAGATTTACACCAAGAACCAACTAAAGAGTAGACATTTGTACAACGACTTTCTCTTAAGAGAGAACAGAGAGAGAGAGAGAGAGAGGAGAGAGAGAGAGAGAGAGAGAGAGAGAGAGAAATTACGCAAGAGCACGCATAGTATCGCGAATTTCACCATGGATCTGCTCCATTTGAGGGTTCATCTGTAACTCCAGGTTAGACATTTTGACCCTTGTTTTCAATCTATCTCCTTCCTCTTTTCTTTGGAAGTAGATATATATATATATATATGTGTGTGTGTTGGTAAGTAAATGTCCCGAAAAGATGAAACAAATTTCAGGCCATCTTAATAGAAAAAGAAGGGGAAGATTTGCAATTGACAAGAAGGTGGAATCTCCCCGGAGGGCGGAGGGACAGTAATGAGAGTTGAATTCAAAAATTGAAAAGGAGAAAGAGGGAAAAGGAAACCGGAATTGAGATGGTTTAGGGTTCTAAGGGGCGTTGCCGTTGCAGCATTAGCACAGTAGAGAAAGAGAAAGGGGATTTGATTGTCTTTGTCGGGTAATCCCAACAACTTCTTACACTTTAAGAAAAAGAAAAAAAACAAAGCATGAGTATTTATATACATATATATATATATGCCAACAAATTTCTTTTCTCCTAATAATCATTTTATTTATTATACATATATATTTTGGGTACAAAGAGGATATATTAATTTCCAAGTAAACTCCACTGAATTTTTCTTTTATTATTATTATTTATTTATTTATTTATTTTGGGGAAAAAAAAAGAAAAAAGAAAAGAAACTCAACCGAACAAATGTCAATGTCCCTCCAGCACGCTATGTATGTATGTTCATCATGTATGACTGTAAAATAGTGTTAAAAAAAAAAAAGGCCTGACTGACAGAAAACTCTCGACTGCCCACACAACTGATATTTTGGCAAAATACTTTCAACTCATTCATTATTATTTACCAAAAATCCCAAACAATTTTGGACAAACCCCTAACCTGATAAATGATAATATATCATGTCCGGTTCGGTTGCGCCATATAGACAGACTACTAGCTAGCTAGGAGCTGGAAGCTCAAAACACCACTTTCCTTGATCCCTTCACTTTGAGAAACAACTGAATAACTCTCTTCTTTGCAGTTATACCTCAATCCATTTACAAAATTTGGCAACAGATGCGATTACACAAGCGCTTTACAGAGCACCACTAAGAAATCTTACACCCACTTCAATGTAATTAACTATTTCTTCATAGCTGATGATGTTACTACTATTCAGTCATATCATCATCATCAATAAAGTTGAGATCTTGATCATCCCCTGAACCTGCATCATCCTGAGCAGGATCCTCAACATCCAACGGCTCTACCACATCTTCCAGCACCATCTCCAGTGCTCTCTTTCTCGACTCTGCATTGCCATCATCTAGCTCCTGCAAATCATTCTCGTATGCATCCCCATGTTCCATTTCATTATATAGGATTTCCTGCAAATTTTACTGGAATGAGAATATTGGCATGTCCACACTAGTGAAAAGACGTAATAATCCAAACGAAACTACGAAAATTGGAATCACAAAACAAAGGAAAAGGAACAATAACAAACTAGGAATCTAGAGGAATAAGGAATGAGGCAAAATAACCACTATCAGGCGCTAAGAGAATGAGTGCAAGTGACAACTAGAAAGACTGACTGACAAGGCAAAAAATCACAAACAGCTGCAATTCAACAGCCTCCATAATCAAAGCTACCAAAATCCCAAGACGGAGGAAACAAATCGTGAATTGTGAGAACCGGAAAATTGTCTTTGATTAGCCGATCAGATCAGATCTTTAACCATACTTACAGTAAACCATTCAGAAAAAGGATAATCTTGTCATGGAGTGATCTAAGTCAAACAAACTGGAAATTTATGTAGGCAAGCAAATTTTCAAAGATACCTCGTCTTCTTGCAAGGGTTGCTTCTCTGTCTCTACAATCCAGTCATACAATAAATCTTCTTGCAGAACAATGTCAAAGGACGTTGAGTTGCTAGACCTTCTCCTCATTTGTCGTTCTCTAAGCCTCAAATTATAGTGAACATAGATAGTTTCACTCAATCTTTTCTGTGCCAAACGGTTGTGCCTTTGTACATACATCTGATCGTGTATACTCCAGTTATGCTCACACCCAAAAGATGAGCAACTTTGACTCAGTATACGCACAGCTATACGTTGCAGCTCCAAACAATTTATCCCGTGTTGTTGCCACCAGGCAGCTAGAGAAGAGGAGATTGTTGTCAATGTAAATTACAGATTAGACGTGTAATTTGATTTAATTATTTTTTATGGTATAACCTGGATCAAGCTCTGATCTGGTACTGATTGCCAAGTCAGTTCCAAAATCAGCTTTTGCAGAGCCAAAGTCAGAAATCTGAAAGGGAACATGCCAATGGTTGGGGAATACATTTGCAGACACATATTTCAAAAGTTAGAAAATACTCCATCGGAAATGAAAATGTAAAAAGATAGAACTAGAAATTTATCACCTGCATAGATGCTGAAATCCTTCTAGCACTGTCTGATTCCAATCTCACGATGCAGGCATTGAGGCCACGTACAACATCCGGATGCTACATGATGGACACTGTTACTGTTATGCTAGCAAAAGCTAGAAAATTTGAGAGAAAATTAACTTTTCGAGATGGACAATCATTCTCCTACCAGAATAAAGTCTGGACGATACCGGTATGAAGGATTCAGGAAATAAGCAGCCAGATAGAGGGGATGGTGAAACAGTGAACTCCAGTGACTGTCAATCACACTCCAAAACGGTTCATATTTACGTGCATCATCATTATGATTGATTTTAATCGCAAGCTTTGCCCTGTACATGTCATTGTAGATGAATGGCATTGAGAGGCTCTCATCGCTATAGATCTTTTGAAGAACTTCCACTATAGGGTCTACTGATCTTCTAACGAACTGTACTTTCCTCCAAAATGAGGAATCCAAAACAATATTTTCAACCTCTTTACCCTCGTCCAATTTTGAAAATCTAGATGAAACCCACTTCTTCGACTGAAACATTCTTCTAAGACCAACCCTGTGGTCAAGCAAACTCTGTAATGTAGTAAAAACTGGAAGCGGACCGAGTGACAGACGGCCTCAAAAGTTCATCACCTCCAGTAAATTCTTTTTTCATTAGATTCAATAACCAGATCCTATTGTAAATGAATTTTGTGATTTTTTGCGCTTTCTCTATACAGTCTCGTACCCGGTTTAGTTTCATAAATTCTTCTAGCATTTGATCAATGCAGTAGGCAGCACAAGGTGTCCAAAACAAATTTCTTCTCCTCTCTTCGAGCATCTTCCCAGCAGCCCGATAACTGGGTGTATTCTGAGTGATAACCTACACTCAAATTTATTGACAAGGAGGAGGACACGATGGAAGTCGTGGGGTTGAGGGTGGAGGGTCGGTGAGTCAGTTGATAAACAAGCAAAAAACTAAACACACAATCAAAGTAGCACTACAGTATGCATAGAAGCAAAAGGTTACCTGCACAACATTTTCCTCCCCCATCTCCTCCACCACTCTGTCGAGCAATTTATATAAATAGGTCGCATCATCAACTACGCCCGTGGCATCCACTGAACACACAAAATATACTCCACGAGGGCAAGAAACCAAAATATTGATCAACGTCCTGCCCTGAAAATCTCTGCTACTATCTGCCAAAATGGAACATCCTGTAATTGCCCAGGAGGCCTTGTACTCCTCAAGGTAGCTTTTGATGGTCAAAATCTCATCCTGTAGAAACCGTCCACATAGCAAATGGCTTGATGGTCCTACCAGATCTGTGCCATACTGGCCAACCAACTCCAGCATTTTATGAAAATACGGGGAGTTGGCTGCATGAGGAGGCACTCCTGCATGATAGAAAAATTTGCTTATAGCAGAAATGACTTCTCTTCGGGACCTCTTAGGGGAACCTGCTTTCACTTGTTTGCCAGATACTGGCATCTGAATTTTGGGTGTCTTAAGAACATTAGCATCAAACCTTGGCCTTTTGGACAATGGTTCAGACCCATTACAAGCAGACAACCCTTTGAAAGTTCTCCTCAAGTCTCTGTCAAATCTTCTATCACCAAGTACAAGTTTATCATTACCCACAGAATATGCAGCTTCCTCTTCCTGCTCTTCCTCTTCGTTTTCTGAGTTTAGGTAAAAGGTGGATATCTCTTTAGTGTCAGGTCGTCTATGCCTCCTACCGGTACGATGCCATTTCATGTTCTCCTTTATTTTGAGATATACTTCCTCAGGCGCATTCTTACAGGGAGCAACTTCACCAGGTATTCTAGCTAGGTGTTGCTTAAACCGGTTGATACCACCACTAACGATCTTCTCACAGTAATTGCATTTTACTTTCTTCTTCCTGTCATCCTGAGGAACACCATGTTCCCAACCAGGGTCAACATATCCTAATGAACGAAGTGGAGTCATGTTTATGACTAAATCCTTGTCATTTGACAATTGCTTACCTTTTCTCCTATATCCAACATGCTCTTCATCCTCGACATCATCAGTAGTGCTGAAATTCAAATAGGATTGTTCGTCATACTCAGTCTGCTGCCTTGATTTCTTACCAACTCGGCAACCCTCCAAGTTTTCCCTCATTTTGAGGCGCACGTCTTCTGGAGCCTTATCACAATAAGTTACTTCACCAGAAAGGCGGGCAAGATGTTGCTTCAGTCGGTAAATTCCACCGCTAACAACTTTGCCACAGTAATTGCATCTGACCTTCTTCTTCCTCTCATCTTGAGCAACACCGTGCTCCCACCCTGGGTCAACATATCCAGAAGAGCGGAGCGATGCCATCTTCAAACCATTCCTCAATGCCGTCCTGTGGAACTGGTCACAAACAATTGTGAATGGGGTAAAGCTTGCAAGAGTTCCATTTTCATAATAATGCTAATAATAATGCAAGATTAATGTGAGAAATGCAATGAGGAGATTAAATATATTATAGAGGCGAAAAACAATTAGTGATTGAAATCCGAGAGCAGATTAGAGGAACTCTATGTGCAGTGGGCATGTGATATTAAGTGTATGTTAGAAGTAAAACGAAGTAAATGTTTTAACAGCTAAAGAAATTCAAAATGAAGTAGTAATACACATTTGAGATATAGAGTGATAAATTGGAAAAGGATAGGGGTAAGATGAAAGTATAAGAAGTAGAGGAGAGAGTTTGAGCAGAAATTGAGTAAACAGAGAAACAACAGTAGTTGAGCTGAAGCTAAAAACTTGGAACATTTTCATCTATTTTTATGTAGGATGGATGGTTAAAAAGAGTTGGATTAGGTAAAAGAAAAAGAAAGGGTAGTAGTGAATTCTGCCACAGCAACTGCAAAAGAAAAGCAAATAATTTGTTGAAACAGAGAGATGAAACACTGAAATTGAATGGAGATGAGGAATAAATTTTGAAAGGTTCATACCTGAAATTGAATGATGATGATGATGATGACGACGGTGGTAAGGGATTGGAATCGGCGTTGTTGAGGAAAAGGAATGGATCGGAAGAAAGAAACGAGTCGAGTGGAGAGGGTTTGGGAATCGCCTGAGTGGAACCGCCTTCTCTACTTGTCTCTCTCTCTAGGTCTAGGGTTCCACAATCCCCCGACTCTCTGAGTCTTGAGTGGACACCCACACCCACACCCACATATGTTGCCCAAATTAGTATAAATTATATTCAATCATAAATATTAACTTACATCAATTCTCTCATAAATACAATAATAAATAAATCAATGTTAAGTAATTTTATTATAATGTTATATTGGAGACGTGATATAATATATATCTCTTTATAGGAGTAAGTACCTCCTCTAAAATCCCAGATTATTGGGTTGAAGATAGGATTGAAGGAGAAAGTTATTGGATGAATGGACTAAAATGGCCTGTATATAGGTTTGAATTTTGGGATGAGCCTATTGAATATAAGGCACGACTTAAAAGAATTCAGAGAATAATAAGAAAAAAGATTGAGGAGAGAAAAAAAAATTATTTCGGAAATTCTTATTCAACATCAAAATGCAGACATGTCTTATCATTATCGCATAAAAAAATATTTGGATAGCAAATTTGTTGTATCACCAAAAAATTGCAGGATATTATGCCGGTTAAATGAATAATCCTTTTATTGCAGGAATGCTTCCTCAAAGAGGAAGAGGCAGAAACTCCTCCAATCAGAGAGGAGGTAGATTTAGACCAGGCGAAATTATACGCCAAGGTAACAGATCATTAATTAAAGACAACATTTCCGGAATAGGAAGATACAATAAAGTCTCTGAGGAAGAAAATGAGCTCTTCCAGCAATTCCTCATATTTAAAAAGGAGCAGAAAAAATCGCCGCCGAAGAAGTATCATCTTCTTCAGTATCTTATGCTAAAATATTGGAAAGAAGAGATGAGTTAGTAAACTATAAATTTAGTGAACATCAGGAAGTAATTATACTTCTGGGAAAATGAGGATTTAAGGTGGGAAAAAGATCCATGGTATCTAATGAAAAGATATCTGGATGTGACAGCATTCACAGCAGGTTCATATAAACCAAGGGCTCATTATGAGTGTATCCTGAAAGCAATGCAAAGTGTTGAAATTACTCACACTTATTCCAATAATGGAAAAGAATTTAATTACTCAAAAGCAGTAATAAAAAAATTCATTACTGCTGTTGAATGGGGAATTAACCCATTAGGTGAAAAAGAATATATTCATCCAGAGTCTAAATCCCCAATAAAAATTTAATTATTGGGACTATGTTGAAGCATTCAACAAAACTTTTCTCTATGAAAATTATAAGAGAAAACACACACATGGTTTTTCAAAATTTTGTCCATTAGTTTTCCAACAAGAAGTACCAAATTGGTTATTTCAATGGTGGTTAAATTATGGTCCTCCAATTTCTATACTCCCTGAAATTTTTCCAGGGTTATTATACGGAATGGATCAATTGTTCGCCAAAAATTATCCAGGCGGAAAAATCACAGAAATGGATTGAAGGAAATGGCCTCATTCTTCTTTTTATGGAATTCTCACTTCCATGGATTTGGAAATGGCTACCTGAAGTAGGAATGACCTTACAAAAAAATTCCTTGTATTAAAAGGAAATCTTGTTCTAAATTCTGGAGTAAATTAATGCTCATCAATCCAGAAAACAAAAAAATATTTTTGTCAAGAAGCACTTGATGGAAATGGATGGAAAAAACTCCAAGAATACAAAGCACTCCTGGAGAAGGAAGAAAATCAGACTCCTAGCCCATTCGAGCAAATATCGCAAAGAATCAGGAGCAAGAGAGGTATTATCTCTAAAGAACAAATGATTGAGGAATATCTCAATCAAGTCCAGAAAGACCTCAAACGAAATCTGACAGGCAGCAGAGTCCCCAATGGAAACACTCTTCCAAAGATGAAGAAAATAAGTATTCTTGTTTAGCAGGGGAATCACAAGACCCATTTGAAGAATCCAACCACGAAATTATCCTTGATCAACTATTTCAGGGAATCAGGACTGCTTTGAAAGCAAAATCAAAAAGTTGGGACTTCTGAATCTTCAGAGGAACAAAGGATAGATTACCACAAAAGATCCGAAGAAGAATCGGAAGAAAGTAATTTCTCCAAAATAATGAAGAAGAAATGAAAGCAAACAGCATAATGCCGGGAAGAAAACAAAGTCGAAAATTTTTGACCGAGTCAAAGCAACACGGTCACACATTACAGCAACACGTGTCATTCATGTAATACGTCTGGAGATGACTCCAGCCATGTGTCTTAATGCATAAGACACCTGTCAATCACAGACGGATTTGAAATAATACTTTCAGATCCGGCCTCCCTATAAATACCCCCTCTTAGATCATTAGAGGCAGACCGAAAACACCCTTGTACATGTATATCACCTTCTTTGTCCCTCACTAAATAAGATTTCAGCTTTGTGTACGAGTTTACACTTCTGTAAGTTTTTTACTTTAAATTATTGTATTTATTTATTGTATTTGTATTTCATTTTAATTTTGCTTTTAGCCTAATGGAAGGCTAAGTTCATACTGTTGAATTATCCATGACAACGAAGATGGCAAGGTTCTAAAAAAAAAAAAAAAAAAAAAAAAAAAAGTATTTTAAATTTATGAATAAATATACGGGGAAAAATAAATGAATATGGAAAGGAGACCCTTTGGGTCGTTCCCTTAAATTATGAGATGAAGGAAGTCTGTTTTACCAATGCTGCCCGGTTTGCCAAATATGGCGTTGTGTGGGCCTTTTGGTGGTGTTTTAAAGACTGAATTCGTACTTATTAATTTAACGGAGCGTAAAAGGTTCCCAAAATTTACTCTATTCCTATTCATTTAAATTCTCTTTATATAGATCACAATTTAAGATACTCCTTTATTTTGATCGCCTTTCGCAAACTACATGGTCGGATTTACATTCGCCTACATGGTCGGATTTTGGCGATTTTTGTATATTTTGGTATCTCTCGTCTTCCGCCTACATGGCCGGATTTTATATTCCGCCTACATGGTCGGATTTTACGGCGAGGTTTTGTATTGTATATTCCCGATCCCTCCATGGCATGTCGCCATGGCTCCTTATGGTATCAGAGCCATGTTAATTGAAGTTGTATTGGATAATTCAACAGTACTTGTTTTATATATTGCTTAATATGCAATATTTATCTGTTTCAGATATAAATACTGTTAAAAATTCCAAAAAGGAAAGAATATGAAATTCCTAAGAATTTAAGTCAATTAAATAAATGGACAATTCCTAAGGTAAATCCTAGATTAATTTATAATTTCGGCCGATTTGATTTTTGGAAGACAAAAACAGATTGTAAAGACTAGTGAGGAATCAATAGCCCTTGATAATGAAGAAAGAGTAATAAAACTTTAGATGCTATGGATATAGGGCATTATCAGATGAATATAAATTTTTACATATAGGGATTAGTACAAATTGCTTTTAAACCCTTAACATTAGAAGGTTTACTTGAAAGTTTTTTAGCTGCTCTTAGAGATGCAAGGAATTTAGATTGGAAAAAAAATCTTTGATTGGGATAATACAATCCAGCCTAGCTCACGGCCGGTATTTTTTAATGTCTATCCGAATTTACAATTGTCCTTATCGGATGCAAATATATTAGATGCTTTAACATTAAATGTTAAAACTCATGGGTATAATTATACACCCGGATCTGAATTAATATGTGTATGTTATAGAATATATTATAAACTTCTTTCATACCCTTAATCCTAACTGTAGAATACAAGATAATAAGTCATTAGAACAAACTATATTTTTTGAAACAAATTTACATAGTTCTAGAATTAATACTAGAAGGCAAATAAAATGGAGTGAAATAGAATTCCCAGAAAGTTGGATAATTGAGAAAGAAGTTCCAATTTTAAGTCATATAGAAATAATTATGCTAGTATTGTTCAAAATCCAGAAGGAAATGTTAGAATAGACTTTATTAATAACCAACCAAAATGTTTAAGAAAGCAATTCTTCAAGATATTCTACAATATCATATTTTTTCACCAGTTGAAATTATGACTCCATCTAGAGCATCCACTTCACAAAATAGAGAAGAAAATAGCCAAGAAGATATAAGAGAAAATAAAGTTGAACAAATAAGGATTCAGTCTAATAATATTGCTAAAGGGATATATAAAGATCCAAGATTAAATGAAGAATTAACTTCAGAAACAAATTTTTGTTTATAAATGAATAATTTAAATCTAATTGATTTTAGAAAACAGAGATCCCATTAGTAGACTATTCTAAAATAATAGATTTTAGTCCTGGATCTCTAGTTAGAAAAGAAATTCAGAAAGAATTCAAGGAAGAAAGATGGAAACCATTTAGAAAATGGTTCTTTGAAAACTTTTAATATAGCAAACCAAAAAATAATCTCTCAACAATTTTATAAAGAATTAACTATAAGGAATAAAATAGTTGCTTTTTGTTCCCTGGTTTTCTCATCAAATATTCAGAACAATATTTAAATGTACTAGAGAGAAAGTATTTTTTAGATAATGGAAAAATTGTTAATAACATATTTCCCCCTCAACAATCATTTAAAATGAACTCGAATGAAATAGAAATTAATTTCAAAGCATTTTCAAAATTAATTGAAGATGATACCCTAATAATTACAATGGCCCAAATTAATGAGTTAATGAAAAAAAACAAAATTATACAAATTTGTATTTAAATATTATAGGAGAACAAATTACCGAACTAAATAAAAAAATAGATAAAATATCTAATTGGCAGCAGGAAATTAATTCTAAAATACAGTTAATTGGTGGACTAAATAAAGAAATCATAGCAAAATCATCAATCCAACCGCCTCCTGAAATTGAAGTTTCCATTTAAAACCCTTAGGAGAATTAGAAAAATTATTGGATCAAAAATTTAGGGACTTAAAATTAAAACACCTTAAGTGATGACATGACAACTGAAAATAGTAGAAAAAATTTTGCCAGAAGGAATAAATAAAATAGAGAAATATGCTAGGAAGCCTATGCAAACAAAATTTTATTATCCTAGGCCCACACCTCAAGACATACTATATGAGGAACAAGAGATTTATGACCAGCATAGCTATAATGGGAAACAAATTTATGAATGGAATATTGATGGTTATACAGAAAGACAAATCTACAATACTATTCACAGAATGATGATGTATAGTACTGTCTGTAAAGGAAAATAATAATACAGATAAGGCTATTGCTAAAATGATTATAGCAGGTTTTACAGGACAATTAAAAGGCTGGTGGGATAATTATCTTAGCCCGATGGACAGAAATGAAATTTTGAGTACAGTCAAACCAGAAAATATGGAAGAACAAGCAGTCTATACACTTGCCATTAATATAGTAGAACATTTTACAGGGAGATGGTCCGATAATAGTGAAAATATTAGAACCCTATTACAGAATTTCCAATGTAAAACTCTAACATCCTTTAGGTTTTACAAAGATGTCTTCCTTACTAGAGTAATGGAACTCCCAGAATCCAATGATGCTCATTGGAAATCTAGATTCATCGATGGACTTCCTCACCTATTCGCTGAAAGGGTTAGGAAGAATCTCAGAAATGGAGGGGTAGCAATAAATTATAATCAATATACTTATGGGAAGTTAATTGGAACTTGCATTCAAGAAGGTTTAAATCTATGCAATGAAATTAGATTAAATAAAACAAATTAAAAGACAAAATTTAACAGAGAAGAAACAACTAGGAGAATTTTGTGCTCAATTTGGAATAGAAATGATGCCGTCAGATAGACAAAAAATTCCCAAATATAGGACCCCAGAGGGAAAAAAGAAAAGACATAAAAAACGGAGTGATTAGAAAAGAAAAAAATAAACAAAGAAACATAACCAGAAAAGATGAATGGAAAACTAAAAATAAATGTAACAAAAAAGATAAGAAGATGTTACATTTGCGGTGAAACAGACCACCTTGCAAATAGATGTAGAAATAAAAGAGCTAAAGATTAAAAAGAAGATTAATAGTCTTAAATTAGAAGACCAAGAAAAAGAAAATATAATAAATACAATATTTTCTGAAGGAAAAGAATCTTCCGAATTCTGAAGAATTAGAAGAAAATAATCAAGATGAATTAGGAAATATAGAAGAGAATCCTGAGAATTTATCAACCTCGGATGAAGCAAATGAAGAAGAAAGATTCTTCTTGTCCATGTAAACAAGGGACTAATGAAGAAGAATCAGATGATGAATTTTATGAATTAATGGCACAATTCAAAGATTTGTCAACAGTAAATGTCCTTACAGATAATCATATAGTTGAGTTGCTCAGGGAAATTAAGGACCCTGAAATAAGAAATATTATCCTTTAGTAAAATGGATAACAATAGAGGTTCATCTTCTGAGTCAAATCAGACATATGAAAACTTAATTAGTAAACCATTTGAACCCTTATACAATTACTGAAGTTAAAAAAATACTCAGAGAAAAACAAACCATTAAAGATAACCCTTCCACTGCAGAAGATCTAAAATTAGAAGTTGAAAAAATTAAAAGAAAGAATAAAAAATATTAAGAAATATAATCAGACTCTTACTACTAGAATAGAAATATTAGAAATAGACAAAAAATAACAAATTCATTGAATTAAGTAAAGAGAAAATTGAGGATAATTTCCTATCTACATTAGAGGTAGTGACCAGTCAAAAATGGAATATAAAGATTGACTTATTGATAAGTAATAATTTTTAGAAAAACATTTACTGCTCTAGTAGATAGTGGGGCAGATATTAATTGTATAAAAAGAAGGATTAATACCAACCAAATACTTTGAAAAAACAACTCATTCATTATCCTCTGCCAATGGGCAAAAATTAAACATAAGTTTAAAATCCCAAAAGCTTATATATGTAATAATAAAAAATGTATCCCTATGAGTTTCCTACTAATTAAGGATTTAACAAATGATATAATCTTAGGAACACCCTTTCTAAAAAAAAAAGATTTTCCCAATAAAAAACATTAATGACAAAGGTATAATAGGAACATTTGAAGATGAGATAATAAAATTTGAATTTATTACTCAACCAATGGATTAAAGTTATTAATGAAATAAGAGATTTAATAATTTCTAAAAACAAATCAAATCTGTTTTATAAAAGAAGAAATCAATTCTTTACAGATAGATGAATTACTTCAAAATCCAAAATTACAAGCAAAAATTAAAATGGTTCAAAATAAATTCGAACTTGAGACATGTAATGAACACCCTAATGCATTTTGGCATAGAAAGAAACATATTGTAAGCCTCCCATATGAAAATGAGTTTTTAGAAAAAAATATTCCCACTAAGGCGAGACCTTGTCAGATGAATTCCGAATATCTAGAGTTATGCAAAGAGGAGATTAAGGGATTAGTAGATAAAAAAACTAATTAGATCCTCTAAATCACCTTGGTCATGTACTGCTTTTTATGTTAATAAACATGCAGAACAGGAAAGAGGGAGACCTAGACTTGTTATCAATTATAAGCCCCTCAATAAAGTTTTAAAATGGATAAGGTATCCAATCCCCAATAAAAAAGATCTTTTAGATAGATTGCATAAGGCAATAATTTTTTCAAAATTTGACTTAAAAATCAGGATATTGGCAGATTCAGATAAGTGAATCAGATAGATATAAAACTGCATTTACAGTTCCTTTTGGCCATTATGAGTGGAATGTTATGCCTTTTGGTCTGAAAAATGCACCTTCAGAATTCCAAAATATCATGAATGATATTTTTAACCAATTCTCGAACTTTATTATTGTTTATATTGATGACATCTTAGTCTTCTCCAATAACATAGAAGACCACTTTAAACATTTAGAAATGTTTAAAACGATAGTCATTCAAAATGGATTAGTAATATCTAAACCAAAAATGAGTATCTTCCAAACTAAGATAAGATTTTAGGTCACAATATCGAAAAAGGAGAAATAATTCCATTAACAGATGCATAGAATTTGCAGATAAATTTCCGGATAAAATTATTGATAGAACTCAATTACAGAGATTTTTAGGAAGCCTAAATTATATAGCTCCATATTACAAAAATCTTGCACAAGACACAGCATTATTATATGATAGGCTCAAGAAAAATCCATTGGAATGGACAGAAGATCACACTAAAGCAGTTAGGCTAATATAAAACAGAAGGTTAAATCATTACCATGTCTAACACTAGCAAATCCTAATTGGAAGAAAATAATAGAAACAGATGCTTCTGAAATAGGATTTGGAGGAATATTAAAACAAATCGATAATAATAAACAAGAATATTTAGTTAGATTCCATTCTGGAAAATGGAAAGCAGCCCAATTAAATTATGCTACAGTGGCTAAAGAAGTTCTTGCTATTGTTAAATGTGTTTTTAAAATTCCAAGATGACTTATTAAACCAAGAATTTATTATCAGAACAGATTGTTCTGCTGCTAAGTTTATGTTTAACAAAGACTTTAAGCATGATGTTTCTAAAACAAATGTTTGCTAGATGGCAAGCACATTTAGCTCCATTTAATTTTTACAATAGAACATATTAAAGGAAAGACTAATAGTCTTCCTGACTTCTTATCAAGAGAATATCTAAATGAACACAGACATTTGGTAAATTTAACTGGATTGGAGGAGAATTCTTTATAGGAGTAAGTACCTCCTCTAAAATCCCAGATTATTGGGTTGAAGATAGGATTGAAGGAGAAAGTTATTGGATGAATGGACTAAAATGGCCTGTATATAGGTTTGAATTTTGGGATGAGCCTATTGAATATAAGGCACGACTTAAAAGAATTCAGAGAATAATAAGAAAAAAGATTGAGGAGAGAAAAAAAATTATTTCGGAAATTCTTATTCAACATCCAAATGCAGACATGTCTTATCATTATCGCATAAAAAATATTTGGATAGCAAATTTGTTGTATCACCAAAAAATTGCAGGATATTATGCCGGTTAAATGAATAATCCTTTTATTGCAGGAATGCTTCCTCAAAGAGGAAGAGCAGAAAACTCCTCCAATCAGAGAGGAGGTAGATTTTAGACCAGGCGAAATTATACGCCAAGGTAACAGATCATTAATTAAAGACAACATTTCCGGAATAGGAAGATACAATAAAGTCTCTGAGGAAGAAAATGAGCTCTTCCAGCAATTCCTCATATTTAAAAAGGAGCAGAAAAAAAATCGCCGCCGAAGAAGTATCATCTTCTTCAGTATCTTATGCTAAAATATTGGAAGAAGAAGATGAGTTAGTAAACTATAAATTTAGTGAACATCAGGAAGTAATTATACTTCTGGAAAATGAGGATTTAAGGTGGGAAAAAGATCCATGGTATCTAATGAAAAGATATCTGGATGTGACAGCATTCACAGCAGGTTCATATAAACCAAGGGCTCATTATGAGTGTATCCTGAAAGCAATGCAAAGTGTTGAAATTACTCACACTTATTCCAATAATGGAAAAGAATTTAATTACTCAAAAGCAGTAATAAAAAAATTCATTACTGCTGTTGAATGGGGAATTAACCATTAGGTGAAAAAGAATATATTCATCCAGAGTCTAAATCCCCAATAAAATTTAATTATTGGGACTATGTTGAAGCATTCAACAAACTTTTCTCTATGAAAATTATAAGAGAAAACACACATGGTTTTTCAAAATTTGTCCATTAGTTTTCCAACAAGAAGTACCAAATTGGGTATTTCAATGGTGGTTAAATTATGGTCCTCCAATTTCTATACTCCTGAAATTTTCCAGGGTTATTATACGGAATGGATCAATTGTTCGCCAAAAATTATCCAGGCGGAAAAATCACAGAAATGGATTGAAGGAATGGCCTCATTCTTCTTTTTTATGGAATTCTCACTTCCATGGATTTGGAAATGCTACCTGAAGTAGGAATGACCTTACAAAAAATTCCTTGTATTAAAAGGAAATCTTGTTCTAAATTCTGGAGTAAATTAATGCTCATCAATCCGGAAACAAAAAATATTTTTGTCAAGAAGCACTTGATGAAATGGAGGAAAAACTCCAAGAATACAAAGCACTCCTGGAGAAGGAAGAAAATCAGACTCCTAGCCCATTCGAGCAAATATCGCAAAGAATCAGGAGCAAAGAGAGGTATTATCTCTAAAGAACAAATGATTGAGGAATATCTCAATCAAGTCCAGAAAGACCTCAAACGAAATCTGACAGGAGCAGAGTCCCCAATGGAAACCTCTTCCAAAGATGAAGAGAAATAAGTATTCTTGTTTAGCAGGGGAATCACAAGACCCATTTGAAGAATCCAACCACGAAATTATCCTTGATCAACTATTTCAGGGAATCAGGACTGCTTTGAAAGCAAAATCAAAAGTTGGGACTTCTGAATCTTCAGAGGAACAAAGGATAGATTACCACAAAAGATCCGAAGAAGAATCGGAAGAAAGTAATTTCTCCAAAATAATGAAGAAATGAAAGCAGACAGCATAATGCCGGAAGAAAACAAAGTCGAAAATTTTTTGACCGAGTCAAAGCAACACGTGTCACACATACAGCAACACGTGTCATTCATGTAATACGTCTGGAGATGACTCCAGCCATGTGTCTTAATGCATAAGACACCTGTCAATCACAGACGGATTTGAAATAATACTTTCAGATCCGGCCTCCCTATAAATACCCCCTCTTAGATCATTAGAGGCAGACCGAAAACACCCTTGTACATGTATATCACCTTCTTTGTCCCTCACTAAATAAGATTTCAGCTTTGTGTACGAGTTTACACTTCTGTAAGTTTTTTACTTTAAATTATTGTATTTATTTATTGTATTTGTATTCATTTTAATTTTGCTTTTAGCCTAATGGAAGGCTAAGTTCATACTGTTGAATTATCCATGACAACGAAGATGGCAAGGTTCTAAAAAAAAAAAAAAAAAAAAAGTATTTTAAATTTATGATAAATATACGGGGAAAATAAATGAATATGGAAAGGAGACCCTTTGGGTCGTTCCCTTAAATTATGAGGATGAAGGAAGTCTGTTTTACCACTGCTGCCCGGTTGCCAAATATGGCGTTGTGTGGGCCTTTTGGTGGTGTTTTAAGACTGAATTCGTACTTATTAATTTAACGGAGCGTAAAAGGTTCCCAAATTTACTCTATTCCTATTCATTTAAATTCTCTTTATATAGATCACAATTTAAGATACTCCTTTATTTTGATCGCCTTTCGCCTACATGGTCGGATTTACATTCCGCCTACATGGTCGGGATTTTTGGCGATTTTGTATATTTTTGGTATCTCTCGTCTTCCGCCTACATGGCCGGATTTATATTCCGCCTACATGGTCGGATTTTACGGTGAGGTTTTGTATTGTATATTCCCGATCCCTCCATGGCATGTCGCCATGGCTCCTTATGGTATCAGAGCTTAAGTAATTTATTATAATGTTATATTGGAGACGTGATATAATATATATCCTTCAATTATAAAACAAAGATTGTGGTGAAATGTAAAAGAGATGTATAGTTAGTAATAGCATATAATAGTAATAATTATGCTAGCAATATATTATTATTATTATTAGTGTATAGTGTGTATATTTATCAAAAAAGAAAAAGAAAAAAAAAAAGTGTATAGTGTGATTAATGGCGCAATTGGCAAATTGCATCAAGTGATAGACCCACCCCCATCATTCATTATTTATCCCAATCTCTCTCTTTCTCTCTTCCTCCTCCTACCCAACTCCAACTCCAACTCCAACTCCCTCTCTTCACTTTGCTCCCACCCCCACGACAAGAAATAGAAAACATGTGTCCATCGGCTCAAGGCAGGACTCAGAGTCGCAAAACGACCCGAATACCTACTGATCCAGAATTGCAGAATAGTTCCACAACCCGAGAGCCTCAAAATTCCACCTTACTCCCAAGACCATCATAATGGAATCAACACTGCCAGACTTCATTCAGCCACACAAGGGTGCCAACTTTGCTCTTGATACAACAAACACACATCATTATTATTATTTTGATTTCCATAACCATTGGGAATATTATTTTGATTTCCATAACCATGCATTTATTACAGTAAGTCTGACATTCATAACAGAATAAACAAGACAATCCAGGCCTGAATTCTTAATAATACAACAGAATTACATTCCTTGGACCTCCTCCTATTCTACTCTTGTATGCTTCATCAACTGCCCGTCCCAAGCGTTTCTTCAATTATCAACTCTATTAGTCGTCTTGTTCATAAAAAATTCACAACACTAAACCATTTAAACCAATTCCACCACTTCTCCTCAAGAAATGATAAACAAAAACTTTACACTCTTTTTCCTAGCAACCTAAATCTGCTGGCTGCCAGGAAGGGGTCTGTATCACCAATATCAGCTATAACCTCAATCTGCTGCCATAAATGGATCTGTCTCGCCAATATCAGCTACCAAAGGTTCCAATTTTTCCGGGTCCTCATCTTCTGGTGCAAAATAAGTAGGAAACGGAAGCAAAGATATATCTGGCTTCTTGTACACTGCATCTTTTATGAAGACAAAATTTCCGGTTGCACCTGGAATCTGCAAAAGCACCAGCAGTCCCAAAACGGATTTCAACCAACAAGATGTCAAGAAAATGAATTCTCCTCTAGCTCAGTGACTTCCAGCATGGAAATGTGGCATGGAATTCAACATTGTTACTGAATGACATCAAATACAGTCGTGGCATTTTGCATAGAATAGCAATTTTCTTCAATACAGCAAAACTCTTGTTGAAAATGGTATAAATCAACATAAGCTCATAAGTGTCTTTGTACAAAAATGATTAATTTACTTCTCTAACTGCAGAACAATAACATCTCGGAAGATGGGAATTTATTGTGAACAGTCAAAAGTGAGAAGATCTAGAAAGGTTAATAGCATTACAAGCACGTGCAAACTTTATCTACTGCCTTCAGTTTGGCGTCCAAATAATGCAAATCAAAGAAATAAATAGGTAGGTAAGAAAACCATACTTGCCCTTTTACCCATAATAGGTTCCTCGCAGGGTCAATTTTGTAAATCCAAACATTTTTAACTGTTCTTTGCTCAACACCCATGTGGCCAGGCATCTTCTTTCCCTTAAAAACCTGATCAAATTAGATAGAATAGTAAGTCACAGCATGCATCTGCAATGTAAGTAAATGCCGATCATTAGATAAAAAGTTGTCAAGATACCAAAGAAAACAGAAAATAACAAAATAAATTCTAAAACCAATTTGTCCACTTTCTGGGATGGACCTTCATAGTTTTACAGAGAGGTTCCCAGGTGTCTTTGGAAGAGAGTTTCCTTTAGTTGTAAGATATCAAGCAAAGGAAATCATTCTTGTTGTTGGTTTTCGAGACTCGACTTAACTAATTCCATCCTATAACAGATGCTCAACGTTGATGACTTCTTTCCAGTTATCAGCTTCTCAAAACCAAATAATATTTAGCCATCAACATATACCTCTATAAGATCCGAATGGCTCTCATAACGGAATAATTTAATCAATCTTTTCACGGCGGAGACAACATTAGTTTGTAAAACGGAAAGATTGGATAAAACTACTTTGTGGAATCTCATAAGGCTAAGTTGCTCACAACATAACATATTCATTTCTTTAATTTTTACACCTCAGTAAGTACTACAGGCAATATAAAAAAAATGGCAGAATTGAGCAAAGTGAATAACAGTATATGAGCATCAGGAAAAGAGCAGCTTGCATCAAAACATGTCCCTAACTCTGAATAGTCCTTTCCGATGCTCCATAAAAGTAATGCTAACTTGTAAGGTTGAACCTCGACAATTTCAACCTTCAGGAGCTCAAAGTTGAGTTCAAGTTCTCTTCAAGCAAAACAGAGGGAAGCCAACAATAAAGGTTCGAGAAAAACTGTGTGTTTGGTTGTGGGTACGTCTAGGGAGAAAAGAGAACGAGGTCAACAAAAAAGGTAAGACATAGCATGGGGAGTGAGAGAAAGAGGAAGGATGTGGAAGCAAATCAAAGAAAGATTCAGAGGAAGAGAGAACAGAATAAGGATGGAGGTAGAGACAGGGACGGGAGACGGTGCAAAGACGGTAGGAAAGACATGATGGGAACAAGAAAGGGAGGACAACAGGGAGAGGGAGAAGGTGCAAAGAGGGTAGGAAAGACACGACGTGACGATGGTGAAGAGTGATAGAGCTAGATACAGGGAAGGAAATGGTGGCAGAGAGAGAGGAAGGCCGGAAGGAGGGAGGGAGAGTTGACCTAGGTTATTTTTGGGTACGACTTGCTTAAATTGAGTTCAAACAAAAAAAATTGGCTTGATCAGTTCAAGAGCTAGACACCAACATTCCAAGCACCTTACATAAGTGGAGGCACAACTAATAATACTTACACTCAAGATATTTTAAAGTTTTTTAAGGCAACGAAATTTAGTTGTAGATATAATATAAAAGGCACCCCTTCAACTATTAGAACAGAAATAGAAGGCAAATTTTGGTATTTATGAAAGAGGGAGAGGAAATTTTGTCTTATTACATTGACCAGATTACTATCCAATGTCCTCGAACCTCACGCTTAGCAAGCACTCCACCATCTTCTTTCCTCAAGATACTATAGATCTCTTATCATTTTTATTTGATACTTCGGTTTTTTGCTAATGTGTACTTTTCATTAACTTCTTATCTATCATGAGAAACATTTTCCTAAACAGAGCCTGCGGCTCCTTTGCAGTTTCGTCAAATTTGTTATGATTCCATAATATATCCCAACAAGTTACAAAAACACTTTGTCAAATTAATTAGGATTTCAAATACAAACAAGATGCTGCAAATAGGATCTAAGATTCAACTACTAGATAAGGAAAGAGTTATGGGGCAGGGATATGCATCTATAGATATCCAAAAGCAATCAGATTTTGGGATTAAAAAAAAAAAGAAGTCAGAAATTTCACCAAGGACAATGCACACCTTTCCTGGAGCATCCCTTTGGCCAGTAGAACCAATACTTCGGTGAGATAATGATGCGCCATGAGATGCAGGCATGCCCTTGAAGCCCCACCTTTTCATCCCACCCTACAAGCAGAAGAAATCATAACAGTTCATTATCATACGACATATGGTTCAAGAGAAGTGCATCTTTCACATAGGTAAAAATGGATTTCTCTAACTTAATAACTTGATTAGTGAGAAAGACAAGAATATAAGTTCCACAAACAATTTTAAAAAGACTTGCATTACAGTTCAAAGCCCTGAGAGGAACAGTTCTCTGTGTTATTGTTGATGCTAGGGATACATACTTGCCTCAAGTTACAGAACTTTCAAATTCATTTTCTCTTCATACTCGAAGTAGCGTGTCATACTTGGGTCGAGACCTCAAAACAAACCTCTATTTCAGCTTCTTTTCCGTAAACATTAAAATGTTTCCAACAGCTCCTAGTTCATTTTGCCACAATAACCCCAAGAAGTACAAAACATCCAACTGTCAATTTCTGGTGGAGGTCAAAGGGGTGAAGGGGCTAGTGGTCGTGAAGCATTTAAAATGAACTCCTCAGAGTATCCAGTCGCATACATCATAAATTTATATAACCAGAAAGGTGAATTTGCAAATGCAGCTCTACGAAAGAACGTGGCCTATGATTAGTAGCCCTTAAGTTACCACAATATATACAGATTTCTGAAGAGAACAAAGCACCTTCATTAGTTTACCAGAAAACTGAACACATTTCCAACGTATAGCTTCTATTTCGGAATAGTCATTGTTGCTGAAGGTGTCGAATGATGCTTATCATCAGTCAAACTAAACGAAAGCGGAGAACACGTAAAATAAGTAACACAGCTATTATCATCACAGCTGCAAGTAAGAACTACTGGTACCTGAAATCCCTTCCCTTTTGTAATTCCAGTGACGTCAACATACTGCCCCGGAACAAAATGGCGAACGCTAATGGACGTTCCAACTGGAAGAAGAGCATCCTCAGTCACTGGAAACTCCCTCAGCTTTCTTTTCATGGGCACACCTTGAGCTCTAAAATGGCCCACTTCAGGCCTCCTCAAATGTTTCTCCTTTTTTTGTCCACACCCAATCTAGCTACCACCATACCATTAAACACATCAGAGTAGTTATAGAAGAAAAGCTTAGCGAAGACTTACCAAATATATATAAGTAGTACACATCAAATCACAATGGTCATAAACTGCACAACCCCGTTAATGTATCCACAACTACTAGTCCTTGGGATAACAAATAGCCATATTGCTTACAACATTAGCCATCTGTGGCAAGATCTGATTTTTAAGGCAAACAACAATTAGCCGACTCGTCTAACATTTTGACATTTTATAGAGAGAGTGGGGTAACAAATGAAGGTTGTTGCGGTGGAACCTGAAGCGCAGAAAAGCCTTCTTTTTCAGGGGTTTTGACTTGGGAGACGATGTTATCATCCAACCAGAGAATGGTAACGGGAATCCTGGCGCCCCACTTATCCCACAACGCTGTCATTCCACACTTAACGGCGATTGCACCAGTCCGCTTCGAATGGCGGGTCATAACACCGGGTTTAGGTTGGATAAGTTGAGAGGTGATAGAATCATGTTTTTCTGCCTCCGGGGTGAAACTTCTGAAGTGGGTGGTTTGATGCAGGGGTGCCTGAGAAAGGGAGAGAGATGCGGGGCGGATGAAGAGGAGGTGGGAGAGACGAGAAACGAGGCCTTTGGACGCGGCGGCCATGGCCGTTGGGGGTTAAGAGGAAGAATGTTGGGGAGAGTTTTGGGGGGTTTGAAGTTGCAATGAGGGCTTGCAAGAATGGGGGTGGTGTGATGGGTAGGGTTTTAGTGTTTGAGGAAATCATGTGCTGTGATATGATGGGGTTAATTGCAATTCTTACGGGGTTTTCAGCTAATTTTACGTAATACAGGGGTTTTATGTAATTTACACTAATAATAAACCCCTGAGCGTGAGGCTGAGCTGAATAGGAAAAAATGTTCATAGAAGCGGTTTCCACCTTCTCATCAATTCATAACCCCCATAATTTATGATTATGGGAGTGTTTTGTGTAGGAAAAAAATTGTATTTTTGGTTTTATATAATAAAAATTATTGTATTTTTAATTTATAAATTTAGCATATTTAGTTTTTAGAATAAAAAAATCGTAGTATTTTTGATCTCATAAAATTAAAATTTATGATACATTTAATTAATAGGAAAAAAAAATAATCTATAAAATATGGAATTAAAAGTGTAATTTTTCGGTATCTATCCATTACAAATTAATACTTGTCAACTTATGATTAACTCTTATTTTTAAATGTTTCTAAATTTATTATTGTTTAACTTACCATTTACTACAGTACTTTTATACAATTTATTCACACCATTAAAGTATAAGCTATCGAGAGAAAGTATCATTTCAAACTGCACCAAAAATCAATTTTCTGTCTGTATAAAATATTTATGATTTTTGGCAAAAGCCCATATGAAGCCAGCAGGGGGTGGATTTTGAGATGCTATACAATACACTTGGATTTTTCAGTATTTCATTCCATGTTATATATATATATATATATGGGGTATATATTGTGATTTTAATATTAACCTCCAATGATATATACTTATAGAAGTGAAGTGATGTGATGTCTTGAGTAGCAGCATATATACAAAACAGTCGGACACCTCGCCATTAGCCTCTTTTAATATTTACAACACTTGTTAAATATGTATTTATACAAGATCAATTCTCTTATATCACCCACTTGATACTTGTAGTCACTCCTCATTATATCTTAGAATTTATTGATACTTGTTACAACAAGAATAAACATTTCACTTGAAATATGGAAGCATGATGGACTTAATTTATTGATACATGTTAATATATTATAAAAACTCATGTGTTCCTGTAGATGTTATAACTTACAAAAGAAACTAAGGAGATAAATTAAACAGCAGCCTAGCTACTCGAGCGCGCACTTCCTAATTAACACCTCATTACTCTTAATTAAATTAACACTACCCTTCCTCGGCTGCAGAGATTTTGTTCATAGCTCCTCATCACGGCGGCCCTCGCCCTCGCCCTCGCCCTCTTTCATCTCCCGTGATTTCTCCTTAGCTGCTTCAAGGTTTGATGCTATACTATCCCTTGCCGACTCATAACTCTCTCCAATTTTCTCTTTAGCTGCTTCGTACCCTTCCTTGGCTTTCTCCTTTGCCCACTTCAACTTCTCTTCCGCTTTCTCTTCTTCCTTTGCTTTTTCTGCTGCCATCTCTTTCGCCTTCCGCTTTGCCGCCTCCGCGGCCTCGCTCGCCTTGTCTCTTGCCTCTCCAGCTTTCTCTGCTGCCGCCTGCTTTACATCTGAACCATATTCCGCAGCTCCTGCACGTACGTTAATTTATTATGTAAAAAACATGTATCAAAAAAATACATAGGCCAGGCATGAGTATAGTATATACCAGTAGCTGTTTCGGTGATTTTATCTTTAGTATTTTTGGAAGCGTGGGTGTCAGCCTTAAAGCCGAGGCCCTCGGAGATCTTGTCCTTAGCCCACTCAGCCCAACTCTCTTTACCACTCTTTTCTTCATTCTCCTCTACTAGTGGATGTGGATCCTCTTTCCCAGTGGCAGCAACCACTGTCCATAGCACCAACACCACAACCACGAAAAACCTACTGCTCTTCATCGATCTACTGATTCAGTGCTACAAATACAAGCACAAGCACCACTAATGCTGCTACAAAAAGCAATACCCACATGTGTGGCATTCAGCTAACTGATGATGATTTATTATATTTATTTGAGAATAGGTAGTATATATGTGTGTGTTCAGAAAAACAAAAGCATCAACCGCACAACAACAGTATATGTAAATGTTGAGGCGTTAATTCTTATATATATATATATATATATATACACATTAGATAATAGATGCATCAAGAATAATGGCGGTGGATGTTTTTGAGCTTCAGAGAGATGACGAGTGGCACCAAACGTGGCCAACATCTACACCCTCACTTCCCACCTGTCCTTTTATTCTCTCTCTCTATCTCTTCCCCCATCACATATCACTCTTCTAAAATTATATTATTTCCTTATGACGTCCCCTTAATAATTACAACTAGTAGATGAGATACATCCAATTATATATGAAAAAAATTCTATTTCAAATTGAATACGGCCAAATTTTAATTAATATTATGAGAAAAGTGGAATACTTAAAGCGTAATTAATTTACGAAAAATAATTAATTACATGACAAGTACTGGCTTGATAATTAATTTAGTTCAATCAAATTTGATTCAAGTAAAAACTATAAGTGTCTCTCAATTAATCTAAATCGAGTTAAATTCATTTTAACTCCCCGTGATATAAAAAAATATTAAAAACTCCCTTATAAAAATTTAAATATCAAAAATCATGTTGCCCCCTAATCAATTTGGAACTAACAATAACTAAAATGCCCTCATATATACTTATAAATTACCTATAATATATTTATTATTATATTGGGATAATTACACTCCCCTCCCCTGAGATTTTGTGTAATTACACGTAAATCTCCTGTGGTTTGGAAAATTACATTTAGTTTCCCTGAGACTTGCTTCTGTCTAACAAATAAGTCCCTCCGTTAGTTAAAATTCATCGAATTTGTTGATATTACCAAAAAAATTAAATGAAAATCGATGTTTACCCTCGATTGACTTATTAATGACTTAATGCAGGCCAAATAAATCTTTTATGACTAAATTACCCTTATAACGGTGAAAATATACCTCCTCTCATGCATTAATTGTGACGATATATAAGGATAGTTTGGTCATAAAAAAATTCATTTACAATAAGTCAGTAATAAATCAATCGATGGCAAATCTCACCTTTAATTCAATTTTTTTTGCTAATATCAACAAATTCAGTGAATTTTGACTAACAGAGGAACCTATTTATTAGACAAAAGCAAACATCAGGAATAGTAGATGTAATTTCTCAAACCTCAGGGGGTGTACGTGTAATTACACCAAACCTCATGAGAGAGAACTGTAATTATCCCTATTATATTTATATATAAAATTATTATTTAAAAATAATAATAACAACCCCCCTTCCCCACCCGCCTATCCTAATAAAGATTTTTTAAGCTTTTTATACATAGGAACAATAATACAATTTCTCTCTACCCATTTTTTTTATAATTTTAATAAAAAATTCAAAGACAAAATGATCAATTTTAAACCTTTGAATAAACATTACAAATTTTATGTGAATATTTATAATTATTTAAATAGCAAAAAAATATTTATAATAATATCAAATTTCAAGGAAGTGGCCGTAATTTACCCTGAATTAATACCAGGCATCCATAGGCTTTTGGCTGTTTCTCCTACTAATAATATGCACTACTCGGTAAAAGAGGCGGCCATCTTCATCTCTCAACACGCGATTCAGTTTAACCCCCGCCAATGATGCAAAATAGAACGAGGGCCCCCCCTCCAAACTTGGATAAACAGAAAAAAGATGCAAACCAACTTGACAACTCTCTCTCTCTCTCTCTCTCCCTCCTATAAAAGTAGTAATAATAATAATAATAATCAAGTCTCTTTTATGGAACAGCAACTAATCTAGTTCACATGAAAGGGGAAACCCAATGATTATAACAAAGAAAATTCCCTTACTAATCCAACTAAAATGAGTGTTCTCATTTGCAGACAAACTATCTTAAAGAGCAGAGCATCCATGTCCTTTGCTAACATAGAACAAGATCTCAACTACACATTGCAATCAATGGCTCATAACAAATCTCAAGTGCTTCCTTCGGGTTCTTCACTGACCAGCCCTGTCAAGACGGGAGGAGTCTCTGGTCCCTCAAGCCCGTTCACCTTGCTGTTCAAACAACCAAAATTCAGGGAACAATGTTTCTACTCAGTATAGAGGAACATGATGAAAAATATAAAATAAAAATCACAAATAATTGGTACACGTTCATCCATCTACATACGAAAACACAATTAAGGTTTTCTAACAACTGAAATAACTATTTAATTATAGAAATAAGCACCATCTGACTTCGTACCAAGTGTTCCTGTGAAATAAAATATAAACAAGCCTAGGAAAGATTCTTTTGGGCATATAGGAACTAAGCAAAAACTTATAATTTGTTTTCTTGATTCAGAACTTTGAACATATTGCAATGGCATGTACTTGGTAGGTTATTCTTTACCTTTTCCATTTAGGTCAAGGCTAGCAATATATGATTGACTATTGTAAAACATATGCTACACACATGAATTATAGGGAGTATCACATAAAAATGGATCTTAGTACCAGATGACCGAATCCAGAGAAGGGAACTGAAAGAATTTGCACAAGAATGCTGGTATTTAAATATTAATAATGGATCAAACAGAAACCATTTAGATAAAACAATACACTTATAAACAGCAGTTGCCAAATATCAACAGAGTCAACCATTTACTTCCAGTGATAAGCTGTGGAATTTCCGGGAAAAGAAACATCACGTATAATGAAGAAGGAGTAAAGGAAAATACCAAGGACATGAAACTTAAAATATCAGCCAACCTCGATTTACGCTTCTGAGAGAGTGAGTTATAACAATACTTACTTGCATGTTTTCTTATTGTGGCCAAGGCCTTTGCACTTGCTACACTGGAGCTGGCGTTTAATGATATCCACAGATTCAACCAATTTCAACTTTGGTCGCCCTGGTGGTCGTTTTGTAGGTGGAGGAGTTACAATAGTTGCTTCCTGCAGCTCACTTCTTTCTGGTTTCTCCACATTTGGCATGGGGTTGATCGACTCTGTATAAGTTGAGCGGTAGCTGTCAGTCATGAAGAATCTCGAGCAATAATCATAAAGGCTCCTCCCGAGGCATTCAAGAACAGCAATAGCATGGCAGCAAGGCAATCCACTGAGCTGCCACCCCTTGCAACTACAGTCCCAGTGATCAATGTCAACTATGTCAACTGATTCACCACGGACCTCAAATGTACTACCATGCGAGAGTAATACTTGAAGTGATCTTGCTTTTGATATCTCATGCTGAAGTTTATCCTCCATAAAAGGTGTCAACCTTGTTACCCATTGACTGGATTCAAGTCGTCGCCTATATATCAATTCCATAATCTTGCCACGCAACACATCAACCATCTGAGTTATAGGCAACTCATCCACCTCAGACACCCAACTGTAGAACTGTTGGCCAAAGTTTGATGTCATATGGTTATATCTAGCCCCACCGAAAAATGCATTAGCCCAGTGATCTGGCTCGCTGTTGACGACCCAATTATAAGCCTCAACTGAGATAGCTTTTATGTTTTCAACACACCTCTCAAACATCTCGAGTTTTGGCGCATAGGCAGCAGCATAGAAATCTTGAACCATGAGGCGTCTCGCATCATGAGAAAATTGTCCTTTAAGATCTTTATTAAGCTTCTCAGCAAGACACCGTAAACAGTAACCGTGATAGCACTCCTTGCCAAATATATCAAGCAAGGACTCTCTTATGCCTTTCTGGAAATCGGAAACAAAAGTAATTTGCTCTGATGTTGAGAGAGCAGATTTCAGTTGTGACAGAAACCAATGCCAGTTTTCCTCCGTCTCTTCATCTACCACAGCAAAAGCTACCGGAAAAAAATCATCATTTCCATCTGCAGCTGTTGCAGCTAATAAAGTTCCTTGGTATTTCGAGTAAAGGAGAGTGCTATCAAGAAAAAGAAGAGGACGACACTGGTGAAAACCAGATATTGAGGCATGAAATGATACAAAAAATCGACGGAAGCTCGAATCTTCCTTAGTGCTGAATGTAGCAAGACTGCCTGGATTAGTCTCCATTATCTTCTCACAGAAAAAAGGTAACTGTGAGTATGCCTCTTTATAAGATCCCTGAAGCTGCTCTCTTGCAATCTCCTTGGCTCGCCATGCTTGCGTATAGTTCAACTGAATGCCATAATCGCGCTTGATATCACTGGCAATATCTTTCGGTTTGTAATTTGGCGAAACTTTCAGTTTCTCCTTTATGATACTTCCTATCCATCCCCTAGTCGCTCTATACCCAGCTTTAACGGTGGCCCCTTCACAAGTATGCTCTGGATTCATCTTTTTTATACATATTAATTGAGTGGTAGCCAACCTAGATGCATATATGCGCCACGGACAGCCTTCTGTTTTGCACTTGGCAGTCACGCGATGGCTGTCATTTTTCTTATATTTGTAAGTGAATCCATGAGCAATGGAATATTTGTGCAGCGCTTCACGAAATTCGGCAAAAGTATTGAATCTTTGGTCCACACCAGTTATGATATTCTCCCACTGAGTTGCTGCTCTCCGGTGCTTCTCTTCATTGCTAAATAGACAAGCACCAAGTGGTGTAGTTTCGATAGGCTCATCCAACACAATTGCATCATCAGTTTGCATCAGATCGACTGGGACATCAGAAGGAATTGCAGCCTCAGACACAGTTGTCCTACTAGACCTGTACGGTGAGACCAATGATAATATTACAAAGAATTTAAGGGAAACAACATTCACTCTCAAATTACAAATGTAACACTCGGCTGGTTTCATGACAATAAGGTGGCAAATGAGCTTTCACACACTAGAAGGGATACAATCACAAGAACTGGTTTCGACTTCCTCTTGCTAGCTCGATATAAGTATCATATAGCAAAAAGTTAGGCTAGTTGGCTTTACTTTTCAATAACATGAGAGGAATTGGAAAACAGTAGATTGACTGTATGCCTCATTAACAGTTAGTAAGTGTGACCGTGTAGTTAGGACTCATGTCAGTCAAAACAGTTACTTCAAGAGCTGAGTTTCACCGTTTATTAATAATTAAAACAAATGACGTTTGCGACAACTTCCTATAAACAGTAGACACTAGAAAGGCTTAAGAGGTTGAACAAGGGCAAAGAAAAGATGTAGGAGCAGGGAGCACGAGTCTGAGAAATACCTACTAGCAGGCATGTTGGACAAATTTCGAGCGGCAGCTTCTTCAGCAATTATGAAGACCTCAACTTGATCAGATTCCTTGAAGAAATTAACCATGCGCTTGAGATCCTTATCCTTGGATATGGTAATCAAAGTCTTCCTGTTTCCAGGAAGAAAATACTTGATTGCCATAGCATCAATGCTGCATTGAAAGGTTTCGGCAAGTTCATGCTTGAAATCTTTCAACTGGGTCTGATGATCGAGGTCCAGAGCATAAGCTTCCCCTCCAGTATAAAATAAAGAGCCATCATCTTTATTTGTCAGAAATTCCCCTCCAGATTGGCATATGGCTATGATTTTCTTAGTGGCCATCACCAGAAGGCCAAAAGATTAAAATTGAATCAACTACACGGGCAAGCGGCAATAGTTTATAGGAGGGGTTAATTACATAAAAAGGAAATTAAGCAAAGCACATATCTTGACAAAGAAACTTAGAAAAGCAACAAGAAACGATAACATTACCAAAAGAGAAGAGGCAAAACGGTCAGCGAAAAAGAATCCCTAAGAGTAAATATTCAAGAAATCTACAAAGGGCAGTAGAAACAAATACATAAACAAGAGAAAATCCAAAACCGATAAGAAGTAGAGTGAAAAGATATACCTTGGTGCTTAAAACACCAACATCACCGGGGAAAAAAAAGAAGAAAAAATCACAAATTTGTGCAAAGTTTGGGGGGGTAATTCCTTTAGAATTTTCTCTCTGACGGAGTGAATTAAGAGAACAAAGGGTTTACCTTGGACGTAAAGAATTACAGTAGCCTCTGGTGAAATTAAGGTCGCGCAATGTGCATGCTCAGGGTCAGGGGCAGAGGCAAGGGTTTCGGAAGAGAGAAAGAGGACCCTTTGGAATTTGGATGGGAGGGGCGACTACCCAGTTTTAACTGGTATCATCACGTTACGTATGACTGACTAATCTGAACCGTTGGTTCCTTCATCCGATGTTCCATTTATTTTACACAGTAACTCTATTCTATTTATTAATTGTTTCTTGATTCAATGAGGATCAACAAAATCATATCATAATTCATACATAGTAATAAATAAGAATTACAAAAAAAAAAAAAAGTTCATACCTAATTATAATTAAGAATTTTTCAAAGAAATTATGACAAATAATATGTAAATATATACCACCGGCATTTACAATAATACAAGTAGAATACGACTTTAAATAAATTATTTGCAAATACAAGTAAAATCCTGCATTCACACAATGTTTTTATATATGTAAATAGATTATATGTCATTTAAATCCTTTAAATCAATCATAAACTATTTTGTAGATGTTACTACTTAATTCATTTTGTTGATATGTCAATATATATATATATACAGGCATTATTCATTTATGGTTTATGATTACTTTAATGGGTTAAATTCATCTTGACCCCCTTTGATATAGAAAACTATGAAACCTAAGATCAAAATTCACCCTTATATTATGAACAATGAGTCACACAACCTCCTGATCAACCTAAATATATGTTTTTAGGAGCAATGACTAAAATGCCCCTCATATTTAAAATTATATATTTATATAATATATTATAATAAATTTTAATTAAAATATACCTATAACTATCTATAATATATAAAATTAAATATTTATAATTTAAATAAAATTATTATTTTAAAAAAAACATCCTCCTGTCCCCACCCCACGACCGCCTCCCCACCACCCGCAGAGGGGGTGATCGTCGTCGCCCAGGGATGAGAAGGGTGCGGCGACGCCGCCTCGTCGCACCCTCCTCTATAGTGGCGGCAGTTCTTTTTTCTTTCTTTCTTTTTTTATATTATATGTTCATATAATTATATATATTCCATAGATATAATTATATATTTATATAAAATAATATTTTATTATTACTAAATATTTATTTATTATTTTAAAATTTGTTATGTAATATCAGGAGAGGGAGAAGAGCAAAATTATCAACAAAACACATTTTTTAGACGTCCAAGCACGGTCAACGCGCATGTATAACAAAATCTGACTTTAGGGATATATTTGATACTTTAATTTTCACATGAAATTTTTTGAATATTCCCTATATCATGGGGTCCTTGTATTTTTCCCTTATTTTAATTATATAACCTGCAAAAATTTGTAGCATAAATTTCAAATAGAAAATATTATTTATCAAAGTCAACAATATTTTATATTCCACCACTATATTTTTTTTTCTTTTCTTGTAACTGTGGAACCAAACATGCATCATTGATTCCTACCTTTCCTAGCACACAAGTAGAGATAGATATTTGCAGGGAGAAGTTTGCAATTTGTTGTATCAATCCAAATTGGTTGGACGAAAAGTAAGAGGATAGTTTGGAGTAGCCATTCTGGAACTGGTATTCATTCATTCATTTCTTTTTACTTGATGTCGTCATGCTACTCTTCAATTTATTACTAACAAAACAAGGTTGCTGTCCAGTATCAACAAGACGAAGAATTTGATTTTGCAGTTGGGCTCCCACAACCACAAGAAAACGCTGGACTCTTCTTCATACATCATTCTTCTATATGTTAGTCATACTCATACATGATTAGAGGCATGCGGCGACTGATGGCCTGTCATCATTGTATTTGTATGTGGACTAAACAAGTCAAACTTAATCTCGTACCTATAACAGACTACTTGCAAACAAAATGTCCATTTAGGTCTCAAAGAATCGTAGTTCTATCATGAATTCTCTTTGTTTTGGAGAGTACCAAGCTAAAGCTTTTGCTGAACCAAGAACTTGCAAGGCATATTCAACAGCAAATACCGGGTCATTCACATTCAAGTACCATTCTTTCTTTGGATCAAGGGTCACTCCAGCATCAACTCTCAAGCTGAAAGGTCCAGCAATCTGCATTTATGAAGACCACAAAATAAGCGTCACATGTCACTGAAGCAACAACAGAGGCCAATAGCCATTGGATATTGTACAAAATACGCCTTAATAACTTGAAAAGATCAAAGTCCCTGAAGAAGCACAAGTTCAATTAGCATAATACAGCTCCCTGGTCTTTTAGTTCTCTCCCTTTTCATCTTTTTAAGCTGAGTAAAGAAATAACAAGGATTCCTACCTGATCTTTGGTGTAATCACCCTTGTCATGTAAATATTGAGCTTGACGTAACCCAATAAATCAACCTAGTAATAAAGGGATACATAGCATTTTAACCCCTGTAGTCTTCACAATGACTGTATTACCCCTTGTACCTTCCATGGCAAATAAACTAGGAGTGTGTGCATATGTATTCTGTCTGATTCGAATAATGGCAAACTTGTGAAATAGATTCAGAACTAAAGGTACTCAATTTTGATGATCAACACGAGGGGAAAGTAGGAATACTAGGTATCGCAGATGGAGAGGGGAGAGAGAGAGAGTGGATTTGCTGGAGAGATAGCACACTTTTAATGTCAATATACCCATTGACCAAAGATTAACTTTACGATAAAGAATACCTGCTGCTGAATCGAAAGGCTGGCAGTAGGACAAATTGCCTGAACTGCTTCAATTCTTGGTGCTTGAGAATTGTAAAGGTCAAATGCCACCTGAGAGGCACCAACTAGGAACTTTGACCCTGATGGAATATCTAACCGTGTGTAAAAGCGAGTAAGGTCCAAAAACAGCTTTTGGAAATTTCCATGCTGAACAGAGAGGGATGCAGATGCAAAAAGATCAGCTACAATTGCAGAATTTGCTCCTTTGGCTCGAAATCCCAATGACTCATCTTTTGTATGGTCTCTGAGTGATTTATCTCCAAGAGATGCAGTGACTACAGTACCTACAATGAAAAACATAATATAAATAATTATCGGAATTTAAGAGAGCACAAAAGAATTGATGAAGGACTCACAAAGACCCGGCCATTGAGCATGACCGATGGATGTATAACAAACTACATAATCCAATGATCGGTTTGATTCAAGAGAAGCACCCACGTATTTTAACCATTCATACCCATACCAGGGCCAGCGTAGTCAAGTATGCACATGTTTTCTTGAGTAATTTCTATGAGGTTACATAATTTAAATGCAGATCAAAACCTTGTATCATTTAGGTAATCAGGAAAAGAAAATAAATAATAAACAAGTGGGTCCTCCAGGCCATCAGCAACCAACATATTTCATTTTTATTTATGAAACCTAACCACTAAATAAGAATAGACATGCTTCCCCATAGTAAACTTGCTTTCAGTGTTTTCCTTCAACCAAAAATCAAATCATATAAATCAAGATTACAAACATAGTACGATGTCTAATGCAACAAAGCTGTGATTACCCAGGGTTGCCGATGCTGAAATATGAGGGTTGGAGAGAAATATATCATATGGTTGCACCATTTTTGTCTTTGGTGCCTCACTCCTCCAAATGTCAAAATTTTTCTTCATGGAAACAGCACATTTGGCGCACAATCCAGGAAGCAAACTAGGAGGTACTGAGCTCATAGGTTGGTCCTCACATTGTTTGGGTGAACCCACAGTATGGTTGATACAGAAATGACAGCTAGTACCGGAATCAGAAGCCACCGATGCAAGATCCAAGGCCCATGTGAACGGAACATCCCAGTAATTACCAAGATGGTCAACAAAAAGTGCTGGCGAAGTTGCCTCCAAAGTGAGATTATGGTGGGGAAACTGCAGGAACAAATGTGTATAGTTGTCATGCCGAGACTACAGATCATGGGATAAAGTCAAGATTCAAATCTTTATCTCAATCATAAAAATGGAAGAACAAAAAGGAATAAGAAACGAAATAAATTACATGACTCAAGAAAGATACAGCTTACACCAGAATCAAAACAATGACCAAACCCAACAATCAACAAATATAAGAGAAGAAAGAGGTTGAAAACAACTAAATGTTGAATAAGAATTTGATTAGAAGCTACATTCATACACGCTTGCCTTGTGGTGAAGTACTGCCTTCTTTCTAGGAGTCTTGTCATCACCATGTGCTTCCAAGCTAAGTAGCATAGTATCTTCAGGTGTTAACAACCATTCGGAAGAGAAATTGAGGGCATACAAATTTGGGTCTGAAAGGTGTCTCCAAATACTCTGCAAAGAGGACGTATCTGATTCTTGTCTTAACCCATTCCTTCTGAGAGAAGTAACAAACTTCTGCACATTGAACTGTCCAAGCAATGTTGAAAACCTGCAGGACATAGTGATGTCATCAGTCAATTACAAGGACCCAGTAGTTTGATCCATCATATATATCAAATATATATATATATATGTATATATATATCAAAGCATTTTGTTTTCATTGATTTTTTTAGGAAGAGGTGAGGGGGAAAGTTCAATACAAACATAACGGACGGATCTTCACTAATTTTGACATTTATTTAATTCCTTAGTTTCCCCAATGACAGCTAACTGAAATGCTTTCTAATAGAGGTGATGGTGGAAAAAATCGCTTCTTGCACATATATGAGTGATGGCAAAGTGGTGAAATAGAATCAGAAGTAAAAGTAGTTAATAATATTGATGGAAAAACATAAGGGGAAAGCAGGAGTAGCACACCAGGTATCGCGGGCAAAGGAGGGAAGAGGGAGAGATAGGACTCGCTGGAGAGAGAGGGCATTGGAAAAAGAGGGGACAAAGGGCATGGCCATGAAGCGCTGGAAGAAATCAATCTGCTTGGGTCTGGACAGCGTTGGTCCACGAGTCAATCCCAATGGAAGGAGCTCGCCGGGGACGGGGCGCGCCACCCCGTCCAATGTGACCGGCGTTGATACGTCAACGTCCCAGAATCCGCCATCCATCACCCATCTAAGCTTCTTCATTCTGTTGGTTGGTGGATTGATTGGTTCTGAACTCTACTCAACTCTCGACTCTGTGTGTGTGTGTGTGTGTGTGTGGGAGAGGAGAGAATTAATTGCAAAGCCGGCGCAAGAGGGAAGACACCTTAGATTCTTGTTTTGATGCAAATTCCTTTGATGTCCTCACCTAATGCCAATTGAAAAAACAAAAATAAAAAAATAAAAGGAAAAAAAGAAAAATTACCTCCTTGTTTAAAATTATTTGACCGTCAGCCAGAAATAGAAACCGTAATTCCTTTTGTATCTTCCTCGTCTTCCCCAACTCTATCTACTATTATTTAGTTTATCCACAAACACATTTCCTTCTCGTCGGAGAAATGAGCAGCAGTGCTTCTGTTCCGCGAACGAGGACCCGCGTCGGCAAGTATGAGCTCGGTAGGACCCTGGGTGAAGGCACCTTTGCTAAGGTCAAGTTTGCCACTAACACCCACACCGCTGCTCCCGTCGCCATTAAAATCATCGACCGTGATCGAGTCCTCTGTCACCAGATGGTTGAGCAGGTCATTATTCTTTTCTTTCTCTTCTCTTTATATATACATATATCGCTTTTCATTCTCAATTATTAAGTCTCTACTTACTCTCCTTTACTTAGTTTATTGCCTTTCTTTTAACATGATTACATTTTTTTTTACTTTCTTTTTTCCTTTTAGATGAAGAGATAGTCATAGATTCATTCTTTATTCTAACTATTTTTTAAAGTGTAGTAATTGGTTGCTTTAAATTAACTACGTAAGGAGCTGCTGTTTTAAGTATTACTAGTCTGGTGGGACCATCACTGAAGTTTCATTCTTGAACAGAATAAGAGTGGATTAAGTTTTCATGGGTTTTCCCCTTTTTGATGAGTTCTGTGTAATTTTGCAGATCAAAAGAGAGATTTCAACCATGAAGATGATCAAACATCCCAATGTCTTAAATTTATTTGAGGTACTGTGCATTTCTTATTTGTTTTTTAACTCTTTTTTCTTCAATTTTTTTCAGGGGCGGGGGGTGGGGGTGTGTGGAAGAGATTTGAGGAACTCAACTAAAGCTAGTTGCCAAATGTTTGGCTAAGCATCATTTCTTAACTAATTATTCCTTGGCAAGAGATGCTTAATATAGTTCTTATAGATCACCTTGTGTTATGCCAGCCCCAAAAAGATTGCAGGATAATTATCCTATGACTTAAAGGTCTAAGTGACTAATTGCAGTAGCTGAGAAAAGATGCTGGTTTCTGATAGATGACTTGCAAGATTGTTGCCTTATTCAAAGGTCTAAGATACTTCAAGTTCACCTGTTCCTTGTTTTTTTGCCAATATAGGTTATGGCCAGCAGAACCAAAATCTACATTGTTCTTGAATATGTTGATGGAGGTGAACTCTTTGACAAAATCGTAAGCGTTTAATTTTAATCAAAATTTTCAGCGCCCTGACTTCTGCAATTCAAACATGCAGACGCATGTAGACTGATGTTGCATAATGTCACAGTAATCATGCAATCCCTTCCTCTATAGGCTAAATATGGAAAACTTCAAGAAGATGCTGCTAGGAGATATTTTCAACAGCTCATCAATGCTGTGGACTACTGCCACAGTAGAGGCATATACCACAGAGATTTGAAGGTTGAACAACACCTGTTATCTATCTCACAGTTTATACATATTTTGAATAAAAATTTCACTTTATTTTTCTACGTTGTTTAGAAATGTTCTACGCTTCTCAAAATAAATTTTGCAGCCGGAGAATCTGTTGCTGGACCGGTATGGTGTTCTTAAAGTTTCCGACTTCGGATTAAGTGCATTTTCTAAGCAAGTCCGGGTAGGTTGCGTATAATTTCTGTCTTTGGCTCTTTGGCCACCAAAGTTTATCAGTTTGAAGATGTGGAAGGGCTGCCAATAATGTTCTTCTGATCTGTTTTACAGTGCCAATAATTTCTGTATTACACTGTTTTCATGTATTCCAGGATGAGAAACTTTGGTCTCAATCTGCCGTTTCTTTTCACTGGTTTCTTCTTGTTGGATCCTAGTATAAAATAAATCTGCAATCAATATCTTTGGTTCGTGTCCGAAAAAGCTGCTCCAGCATACATGTTAGAGACTGTGTCTTGGTTGCCTCAATTTGTTTTCTTGTTCAGAAACTTGCAAGGTCCCTACACAATTGTGCACTAGATAGAAAATGGATACTTGTCATCTATTCTTTTTTCAGTCAATTCAACTTATGCATGAGAATCTATCTTTTTATCATATTCTTCTTGTCGGGTAGCCATTATCATGAAAGTCCTGTATAAATTTTGCTTTTCTGAGGGCACCAAAAGTGAATGATGAAAATCTCATGATGATTCTTCTATAGGAAGATGGATTGCTTCACACGGCCTGTGGCACGCCAAATTATGTAGCACCTGAGGTACCACTTATGGTTTATGGAACTAAGAAGTGAAAGGCTCAAGTGTCTCTTTTCAGTTTCAAGATTTTGAGATGCATTTCTCTATCAGGTGCTCACTGATAAAGGCTATGATGGTACATCATCAGATGTATGGTCATGTGGGGTTATCCTCTTTGTCCTGATGGCTGGATACTTGCCTTTCGATGAGCCCAGCCTCATGGTTTTGTACAGGAAAGTAAGTCTGGAGAGAGTTCCACTTGCTTTCTACTCTGAGTTGCGTTTGGAATTTGGTACGAACTAATTGTTTTTCCAGATTCAAAAGGCCGATTTCTTGTTTCCGTCGTGGTTCTCATCCAGTGCAAAAAAGCTGATTAAGCGTATTTTGGATCCAAATCCACTCACTGTGAGTTCTTAAAAGCTTGTCCTTTTTCTTATTTATCAGTCAAATGCCCATTCATTTACAAGATTTTTTCCTCTGTTATCTCTATCTTGTAGTTCTATTCTTTCGTCGTTTCATAGTTCTTATGTATTTTCTCTACTTTTGACACATACATGTAGACATGTTTACAGAGTTTGGAGTTCTTCTGTATAATTTGTGTGTCCGTTGCAGCGGATGACTATTCCTGAAATTCTAGAAAATGACTGGTTCAAGAAAGATTACAAGCCACCTTACTTTGAGCAGGAAGAGGAAGTGAGTCTTGATGATGTTGATGCTGTCTTCAATGACTCTGAGGTAAGCTATTTAAATCACAGAATTCTGTTTTGGTACCAGCTGCTACTGTGTATACATAGCTAAACTTAAATTTGACCAAGAACATTTTCTGTGGCAGGAAAATCTTGTTACTGAAAGAAAAGAGAAACCTGCATCCATGAATGCCTTTGAGCTCATTTCTAGGTCTCAGGGTTTCAGTCTCGAAAAATTGTTTGATAAGCAGATGGTATGTGGGTTTAGCTGTCCTTTATTTTTCCTCCTTTCGGTGGTTGTTGATGCATATTACAAGTAAAAGAATCATTTGAACAAAGAATTCTGAAGACCAGAATTAAAGTCTACCTGAAACTGGTATCCTGTATCATTATAAAAATCTTTGTTCCTTCAGAATTTGTTGTTAAAACTATTCTGGCTCTCTTTCCAGCTAGCCATATGCCAGCCCCAAACCGATCAGACAGAGCTGATTCTGTCATCAATATACATATGTGCAGTTATGCCTTCATGGTCTCAGTCGACGCTATCCATGTCATCATGGCTAATCCAACGGTCCACAACCCATGTTGGTTTGGACAGGAATGACCCCCCTTCATGGTAAAGTCAAAATCATCAGGTTACCTAATTATTTCTTTTTTTGTCTTGGATCAAACAATGCAGGGCCTAGTAAAGAGAGAAACATGTTTTACTTCCAAGCATCCTGCGAATGAGATAATGTCTAAAATTGAGGAGGCTGCTAAACCTTTGGGTTTTAATGTTCATAAAAAAAACTTTAAGGTACTATAACATAGTTTCTTGGACATTTCATTCCTCGTGCGTTCACTTCCTAGGTAAAAGGAGGATAATATTCAATGTCTCATAAGTTCATCAGAAATAGTCCTCCGACTGGCCATTTATTCTTTGTGGCTATTGCAGATGAAGTTACAAGGTGGCAAGACAGGAAGAAAAGGCCAACTTGCGGTAGCTACAGAGGTATCAACTTCGCTTTGGACAAAATTAATTTCAATTACTTCATATTTTGTGTGTATAATTCTGGGGGATCATGGTACTTACTGTAACTACAGACATTGTGTGCTGAAGAACAATATTGGTGAATTATATTTTGACAGCGATAACTTGCAGCAATGATCGATTACTCTTTACTGATGGAGCAGGAAAGATGCTTCTAAGGCTTAAGCGTCTGTTGGTAACTATCAGCAGATACCAGGATTTAATCAGATGGTTATGTTAACATTGGCCGATTACTTGAATTAGTGTTTCATTTTAACCTCTACAGTTCTCTTAATTTGGAGGATTTTTCTTAGTTGATTGGAGACTCCGAGGAAAAGGTTTTTGTGGGTTAAAAGACTTTGTATAATTTACATGAAATTCCTAATGGATAGGGTACTGTGGTCACTGCATTTTATTTTTTGTTTCTTTTTATTTGGTTTCTATCCTCAGTATGGTATAGCAATGAATATATGGTCACCTGGCTGCTTTTGACGTCAGGTCTTTGAGGTGGCTCCTTCCTTGCACATGGTGGAGCTTCGCAAAACTGGTGGTGACACCCTGGAGTTCCACAAGGCATGACAATGTTCAACTATTAAATAACCTTTCTATGTATGTTTATTTCGAGACCACCGGGCTCACTGATTAACTTTTATATTTATTTCGTGATATGGCAGTTCTACAAAACCTTCTCATCAGGGTTAAAAGATATTGTGTGGACGTCTGAATGAAAAAACGAGGTGGGCTCTGGAACCGTCCCAATGCATGTGCAAGTAGCATTGCATTTGATTAGTATGTTGACATTTTGTTTTCTTTGACAGATGTTAACAAGTGACTTCCATGCTCATGAATTCAAATGAATCCTTGATTGTCAATGTCCAGCTCTTTGCATCATATCTGGCAGAAGAAGCATATGATTTCTAGTCATGGGTGGGTGTGTGGGATGAGAATATACTGAAAAATATTATTGACTGTGAGGTATTGGGTTAATCTTTGTCTTTAGTCTAAGGTTGAGTTGGAAGTTAAATTTGTGATGGCTCTCTCAAAGACAAGCATGTACATATATCATGAAGGTTTATCTGTTGTGCTCAGATCTATGGTTTGTTTTGGGCAGAGAGTCAAGGCTGCTTGCTGCTAATTGTATTTGTATTTGCATAAAAAATGTGGAGGAGGTTTTCTTGAACGAAACCGTTTTGCCGTTCTAACTGCTGTTCAAAGTCAATTTCGTGCGCCAACCAAGTATGGGAAAAGGGGAGCTCTAATAATTCTTTTAGGTAAACATTTTTGAAAGATTGTGTCCAGAAGCAAGTTGCCATAAGAAAATTTCAACAAAGAAACATCCAATCCCTCTGAATCCCTATTATAGGTATTTTTTCTCATTTGAAAAAAAGAAGGAAAAGGGGTTAGCTAACCCAGCTGTGGATGTGATTGATGCAGATTACGTAGCATGTGGATGTGGGATTCTCGGAAGAGTGAAGGCCCCATTAATGATCAAGTGCCTTTTCTTTCTGGATGGATGTTGGGAGTTCGTCTTAAATACACATTAACTTTTAAGCTCAATCGTATATCTGATGGAGATAAGAATCATGAAAATGTGCAACACGTAGGTTCCAGCTAGCATGTGATTAGGAATTTCCCCCCCATCAAATATGCCCATTTCTATTTCATTTTTCAGATGTTATATGAGCTGAGATATTGAGATATATTTGCATTTGGAAATACATAAACATAAGGGAATGAATGAAAGAATGCCTAATCTCCAAAACTTTGATTGGAAAACTGACACTCCAAGAAAATGGAACCCAACATGAACATGCAAGTCGTTCTTATTGGAAAAAAAAAAAAAATTATATTAATATTAATATTCCCTCCATGTGGGCAGATTATTATATTATACTAACAATAAATAAATTCATATAACTTTTTTTATTAGGTCAACGTAATCCTGATTAGGGTGTATTTGAATCTGTAGCTGTATTGAATGATGAGTAGTTTACGAATCTCCACAGTTAATTCTGAATAAAAGGAACATAACAAGTTCAACACATACAGCAAAGCATGGGAGTGATTGATGCGGATCATCAGTTGGCCGGCGCCAATTCTCATTAGTCATTAATTTTGTTTGTTGACGGACATCCACCATCCACCACCCACCACCACCACCACCACCACCCCATTCCTCTTTAATACAAGTTAGGGGCGTGCATACTTAGGCTTGCTCACCGAACCCATTTTTTTTCTTTTCCTGATGATTTATGGAATTGAATCGAGAATTTCGATTCAATATTCAGTACGCTTAAACCACGTACCAAAATTACCAAAGTTTCGGTATAGTTCAACTCGTTAATTCCCTCCTAAATAGAACTCTCTTTACACTTTACATCTCGCTCTCCTACACATAAATTGACCCTTGACAACACTATAAACATATATGATACATGGATACGAACACGGTGACAAGAACACGGCAACACGAATTTTTTAAAAAAATTAGGACACGATATGGCACTAACACAGCTATATATAATGTTTTATATATATATATATATCCTAATTTTTTCCGTAAAATTTATGCAATATGAAAAATATTATGATAATACATAAAGTAAGCATGTCTTATATCTAAATTTTTAACCAGAATACATGACTTCAAAAATATACATAATTAATTTATATTGAAGTACGCAATAAAAAATTTCTAACCATTCGAATTAGTTAAATTATCATGATCATCTCTAAATTTTTTAGTAATTTCATCCCAGAATTTTTAGTTTGAGAGAAGTAAATTATTTCTTTCCTTTTTTCTTTAGCACAAAACGCTTTTATTTTTTTAAAAAAAAAAACAATTCAAAATATATTTTTTTTGATAAGGAATTCAAAATATTTTAAAATTATAAAAAAAAAGCCTAAACGTGTCCAAAATGTGTTAGACACTCCTCCAAAATGTCTTTGGTTTTTTCTTTAATACGTATTGCGTGATCTGATCACTTTACAATAATTGTATGAAAGTATGGTTTCAATTAATGTAATTTACCTCTTTGGTGATATTATGAATGAGTAATTATTTTTTTATGAAAAAAATAGCAAATTTTTAATTTTCAAAATAGAACAATTTACACCTTGACATGCCCTTTTCTTTTCTTTTTCTTTTTTTTAATTATAAAATTATATTTATATAACCTTAATTTAAATTTTAATTTAACTAGTAAATCAATGATCTAGACTTTACTTAATTCCAATCAAGAATTTAATTTAAAATTATATATTTATATAATAATAGTTTTAATTAAAAATAGGGTGAACTACAATGACCTCCCATGAGATTTGTTATAATTACGAATACTCTCTCATTTTTTTAAAAATTACACCCCCCCTGAAGTTTGTAATTTTTAACCAAAGGTCTGAAATTATCCATTTTGTTCTTGTTTTTTCTTTTTAAATTGTAGAAAAATTAGCCGATGCAAATTATATTATTTTTTCTCTGTGTAAAAAACGTAAGAAACCTCTGCCCTCGCATTTTATTCCAAAAAAAATTCAAAAAAATTTACAAATTAAATAAATAATTGAATTTTCATAAGGGCATTTTGGACCGTTCGTCCATTAAAATTAATGAAATTGAGTTATTTGTTAGACGGTTACAAACCTTAGGGGGGTATTTATAATTTTTGAAAAAGCGAGAGGGTATCCGTAATTATATCAAACCTCGAGGGAGGTCATTGTAATTCGTCCTAAAAAAATATGATAATTAATATTATCTATTAGATATAATATTAAAAAAATATGTAAATATAAAATAAATATCTTATTCTTAATAATCAATTAAAATCGCACACAATCCGTGTGAAATGCACCAGGGGCATAAATTGCTTTATTTTAAAAAAGATTGGGAAGTAGTGTGATATTTTTGTGGGGAAATTAGTTTAATAAAGCAAAAAAAAAAAAAAAATACAAAAAAGGTGTTGTCTTAAAATCTTTACAAAACTAGGTAGAACTGAGATCTCAAACCCCAATTTTGACAAAAAATTCAATATATATATATATATATGCAACATTTGACTTGACGCATGCATGCTATATGTGACCTGTGGTCTTACATATTTCATTCTCTTTCATTCGGCCAAACGTACCCCTGATAATAAGTAAAGCATTATGTTTCGTATGCGTCCAAGATATATGACACAACTACCTAAAAAACTACAAATACCACAACAAATTGAAATAAAAAACCAAATTTTATTTTACTATTATATGTATAAATAAATTCTACATATCGTGCGACATATGGAGGGACGGGTAGAATGTCTTCATCGTCAACTATTGTTGGCCGCGGCTCTAATTCATGGCTGGGGGAGGGGGGTCGTCGCTATAGTTCTAATACGGGACCATACCCATATTTGTAACAACTATATAGTCCCACCTATATTTATTTTTTCTCTCTGTAATGTTGTATACAACTCTCTGTACAAATATGTCAACACTGTTGTACCCCAGTTTGAGCTACCACATTTGTGAATGTCCTCTATATATCGTAAATACAATAAAGACACAGAGTTACCCATAGCATCAAGAAATAATACCCCACAAAAAACGAATAAAGCACATATTCGTGCCTCTTGCAATACTTCATCTAAAGGGCTATCATTGTCACACGTGTAGGCGATCAACCACTCATGCAAGTCATGTAGTCTTATTCGGGAATGTTTATACGCTTTCTCATCCGAAACAAACCCCAACCATTTATAGCAATAGTGTTGTCACTGTTGAGTAGTCCACTTTATATCTACTCTAGTGATAATATTACCTTCAATTGGAAGGGCTCATATAATGGTGATGTCTTGAAGTGTAACAGCCGCCTCAACTACTGTGAGATGGAAAGTATGAGCTTCGGGTTGTCGTCTCTCCACTAACGCGGTAATAAGGTGTTGATAATTACAATATGATCACACTTAATAACTCCTAAAAAGCCCATATTTTGCAACATTTGTAAAACTCGAACGTGACGTACGACCAGTTGAAGAACCTGAAAAAGAGAATTATCACCACGACGTACATTCAAAATTTTCACCTAGTCTCCGGCATATTTTCAGATTGATGACTTGTCTGTGCGTACAACACACTACTATAACGTGGACCGATATTTACCATAATATAATTTCAAAATTTTGAGTATGCAACAAAAAACAAAAATCACCAGTGTGGTATTTTTCTTCGCTCCTACTTGGCTGATGGAGAGAAAATTTTGAACTGGCATTTTCTCTCCATCATCGAAGGGAAATTTATAGGGAGGACCTCAACGGACGCATACATGCGCTTGCATGCATGCATCTCATCGGTTCACGAGTCTTGAGACCCGTGAAATTGTAGGTCAAAATCGAGATTTGAGAACCCGGTTCTGACTTGTCAGAACCCCAATTTTGAAGATGCATACATGCGCATGTCAACTCAAATCGGGTTTATTGCTTATATATATATATTTAAATTTTTTGCCTGAATCGGAATCTCCCTAGTTTTCTAAAGATTATATAATACATTTTTTATATTTTTTTATTTCGCATTATTAAAATAATTTTCCCTATTTTTTTCAATATGGGGTATTTTGCACGTACCCTAATATCACTTGTATTTTTTCCATGAAAGTACATATGATATATATATATATATAATTACCATATATATATATATATGGAAAAGTTCCAATGGCTCCACCATGGACGGCTTATTTATTTTATTAATATTAAAAAAAATAATTGTAATATATAATATATAACAACAACAGTGTAAGTCGAACTTAAAGAGTTCGACTTCACCAATTTATTTATTTTTTTATAAATTACGTTGAGTTCGACTTCAACTTTTTTTATTTATTTATTATTTTATTATTATTATTATTATTACTGCTACGTATATTATATAATTTACTGATATAATTATTTAAATGTACAAAAAAAAATATATTAACACATAAAAATATCGTTACATCAAAAAAATTATATTTAAATCAAAAAATAAAATTTAAAAAATTAATTATAATAATTATAATTCTTAAAAATGATCGCCCGTCCCACAAGTGCGTCGGTGCCGTTGGCGCCGAGGTCTTCTTATTTTTTCACCCACATTTTGTATTGGTTCATCTTCGATATTATCATCATTATCTGCATTCATATGCAACCGACTTGATGATGTTGCAAAACTAGACTCCCCATAATCATGATATGCACAAAATGCTGGAAATGGAATTGGTGAGATGTTGTATTCTGGTGCATATATTTGACTCGTGCCAAGGCCAAGGTCAAGATCAACCTGTCCATAATAAGCTTGTTGGCTTGGCATGTATAAGGCAAAATGAAACCAATCACTTTGTTGTGGCGGTTGAGGCACGTAGCAATCTTGATATACATTTAGAGGTGTATGCACTGTGGATGGACCAGCTATATCTGCCTCAACAGTATCATCACCTCGAAGTGAACTTGTAGACATTCTGCTACTGCTTCTCCTTTGTCTGTGGGACGTAGACGGAGCATTATCATGTGGCGCTGCATGTTTTTCGGGCTGATTATTCCTCGAAAAACGAGAAAGCATTTCATGAAGTTCAATCATTTCGATATTAAACCGATCATATATTTGCATAGCCTCTTCGAAATTGGTTGGTCGAGGTTGTATATACTTAAATGAAGGGCCTCTGCATATTACTCCTGAACCAATTTAAAAATAATGAATTTAAATGTAAGAGAAAAATGTGTATAACATGAATCATGTTTTATTGCACAACATACCACATGTTGTATTCTTGGTGCATGTCCAGGTTGATAGCCACTCTCTACACGTCTATCAGTAGATGATGAGACGAATCGATGAGTTATTCTAACATACCAATCCCAATATCCGTTTTTTGTATCTCTTTCGTTGGAAATGGGTGGTCGGCGCACAACCGTTGCATGTCGTCTATCCCATCTACTAACGTATAACGCATGATGAGTCTCCCAGTGTGTGTCCCCACGTGCTCTACGGGAGATATTATGAAGGCTCATTTCCCAACTGTTTGTACCTTGTGGGATGTCTTGCCTCATACCGAATTGGTGAAGTACCCGTTCGGGATGATGAATTTCCACAATAGCATAAAAAGATTATGGGACATATTGATGTCCACAACTGGGGATTGAACTCATCTGAGTGGGCTAGAATGTTTTCCAAGTTGATGTGGGAATGATTTTAAAAAATAAAGATCATTTAATAGCAGCGGTGAAAGATCACTCGATACGGCATGCACGGCGTGAGTATGTGGTACTTAAGAGTACCACAAAAAAATGAAAGGTCGTCTGTAAACATAGCACCCCATGTATGTATCAATATTGTATAGTCGTCTATCACAATTTTATCAGAAAGTATATTCATCTTTTTTTTTTTCCATACCAGATGTATGATGTAGATGGGAGCTACGAGGAATAATAAAACCGAGAAAGGGCCGTTGGGAAATAACAAAATATAAGGGGGACCCCACATGTGTTGTTAACGATATGTCCCTTGAACATTGCAATTTAGACAGAAGGTAAAATTGCCACACGAGAATGGAATCAAGCATGTTATACAAACTGTGAAGGACCACACATGGTTCGACATAACATACCAAAAGGCATGGTACTGTTTGAAGATGGCCCCTGAAACCGTTTATGGTACATGGGAGAGTTCAGTTCGAAAGCTACCAAACTTCATGGGAGCTCTCCAAAAGTATAATGAAGGGACGATTGTTGAATGAGAACATAAATACTTTCAGCGGTCAAGCAATGCATACGTGATAAAATACATCTTCTGGGCATTCAAACCGTGTATCGATGGGTCCCAATACTGCCGCAATGTCATCAGTGTCGATGGAACACATTTATACACAAAGTACAAGCACAAAATGTTGATTGCAGCTGCCATGGATGAGAATCAACAAGTACTTCCTCTTGCGTTTGCTATTGTCGATGAAGAATTCGAAGCATCTTGGACTTGGTTTATTCAAATGTTGAGCAAATATATTATAAGAGGACGGTTTGGGATGTGTTATTTTTGACCGTAATGCCAGTCTCATCAAAGCAGTAAAAACAATTCCAGATTTTGTACCACCACAGGGAGTGCACAGATATTGCTTGCGGCACGTATGTTCTAATTTCAACAGTCGTTACAAGAATGTGGAACTGAAGGACCTTTGTTGGAGAGTTGGTTTTGAATATCACATCAGCAAGTTCAATCAAACAATGAACGAAATAAAGGCTAACAAATTAGAAGCGTTTGTGTACTTAGAGAATATTGAAAAGGAAAAATGGACAGCTTCTCACAATGGCGGATGGCGGTGCGGAATTCTCACAACCAATATGTTAGAGTGCATCAATGGAGTTCTGAAAGGGGCTCGTCGATTGCCTGTGACTGCAATAGTGAAAATAACATTTGCTCGTTCAGTCCACTATTTTCGTGAGAGGATGGAAAAAAGTGGTGTCATGTTAAGCAACAACCAACTATGGACGAACTTTGCAAACAAATTGTTCCAACGTTGGTTTGAAAAAAGTGTTGAACATGCTGTGACGAGATACAGCCAGCACCAACAGTCTGCCTCCGTTGTAACAAAACGTTAGGCTGGACATGGATTCAACACTCACGTCGTCAAAATTGCCACACGAGAATGTTCATGTAGCAAATTGAGTCAATTCGGCATCCCATGCTCGCATGCTCAAAAGGTATGCGCTGCATATAGAATTAGTGTCCCATCAATGGTGAAGGACTATTATGATATAATGGCTTACAGGAGAACATATTCTAAGTCTTTTCATCCTTTGATGGCGGAAGATTATTGGGATGTTCCACAATTTGAGTTGGTCCATGACACTACTTTGCGTGACATCATTCGTCCTGGTAGAAGCCAAACACCACGTATTCCTAATGAGATGGATTGAGCACAAAAGCGAGATAGACAACAATACCAACAAAGGGAGGGACATTCAAGACAAGTTGATGCGTCGGTGAGGGGTCGTAGAAGACAATAATAATTGTATAGTTGATCTTATTTTCTTCAATAAATTAATTTTAAGAATTGTAATTATTATAATTAATTTTTTAAAATTTATTTTTTGATTCAAATATAATTTTTTTGATGTAACTATATTTTTTGTGTTAATATATATTTTTGTTGTACATCTAAATAATTATATCAGTAAATTATATAATATACGTAGCAGTAATAATAATAATAATAAAATAATAATAAATAAATAAATAAATAAAGAAAAAATTAGTAAAGTCGAACTCTTTGAGTTCGACTTACACCGTTGTTGTTATATATTATATATTATAATTATTTTTGTTATTTTTTTAATATTAATAAAATAAATAAGCCCACCATGGACCTGCACTGCATGTGTAAGTGAAATTACTAAATTCTAGTGGTGGCAATATGGGTGGAAACCCATGGTTCCAACCCAACCCATCTAGTTTTGGATTGGGTTGGGTTTGACATTTTTTAACATGGGTCAAATATGATTTTGTTTAAATAAATTTAAATAGATTATGGATCCTATATAGGTTTTAGTGGGTCCTAAATGGGTTCTTCATGTTTAGTATTCTATTAGTCAATCAAAATTCATTTTAGTAATATAATAGAATTTATGAAAGATATTAGTGTAATTATAATCATGAATTCATTATGGTTTCCATATGGGTTGGTGATGGGTTTTAGGTGGGTTGGTGATGGGTTGGAGATGGGTCTTAAATGGGTCCAACCTTATCACTAACTAATTCCATATATTCTAACTTCTTTCACATTTTTTATAAGAAACAAATTTACCAAAATATATTAAGTATGTTTTAATTTAACTTAGTTAATTTTTTTGCATCATGAATTTTATATGAATTGGTGATGGATCTTAAATGGGTTCAATAAGTGATTTAATTGTTTAGGTTCATTGTTGATTTAGTTGTACTATATATCACTAATTACTTCTCAATTCTAACTTTTCACATTTTTTATGAGAAACAAAATAAAATAATATTTTTCAAATTAACGAGCAACAAAAGAAAAGTGAAATATTTTATAAAATAGTCAAACCTTGCATAACATATGTTTTCATGTCAAATTATTTATATTTATATTTTTTTGAATAAATTGACAATATACAATTATATTAAGAATTTTCATGAATACATCAAATATTAATATCTAAGCATAATTTATAATGAATGAACATGTATGATCAATATATAAAGATAACTGTTATTACATGCACGATTGAAAGCCACAATTCAATTTTACAAACAATTACGGAGAATTGATTGCATACTATTCATTTCATGATTTATTTTGAAAAATACGGTATTTTTGCAAACTTTACGAGTTTTTTATTTTATAGTTTAACAAATAAATCTTTAATGTACATTGTTACTTTCCAGAATTAATACATAATACAAATTTAATCGTATTATTTACAAGTTGTATTAAAAATATCATCATCTTATTATTATCTAAAATTCTATTTTTAAATATTAAATATAAAAAATTAGTTACATTGACCCGACCTAACTCATTTGGGACCCGACCCACTTAGAACCCATTGATTCAGACTCATATTTAACCCAACTCATTTTGGACCTGACCCATTTGGACCCAACCCGCCCATTTGACACCCCTAAATTCAATGGCAGAGTATTGCTTCATATGTAATACAATTTCTTTCTTTCTTTCTTTTTTTTTAAAAAAACTGGGTTTTGGGAGTATTATTAATTTAAATTATCAAAAGATTATTGCTTGGACGAAATGTGGCGATGTCACATGGCCACTTGGTTAATAACCCCAACTCCAAGTTGATCAACAACACTACCTATATTAATTTGGTTGGCACATTTAGACTATACTTAGGGACAGATTTGGATTTATTTGGAATTTTTTGTTTTTCAAATTTAAAAAATGTTAAATAATTTCATTAAAAGGTAAAATTTTAAAGTATTTAATGACATAAGATTATTGATTTTTATAAATACCAAATAATTTAAATGTTGTAAATAATTAATAAGTTGTATTATTTTAGAATACTTACACCACCCTCCTATAAAATTTATTGTAATTACAAGTAAATCTTTTGTGGTTTGAGCATTACATCTAGTACTCATAATATTTTATTTTCGTCCAATAAATAGATCTATAAGTTAGTTAAAATTTACAAAATTTGCTAATATTAACCAAAAAATTGAATGAAATAGGTCAAGTAAATATTTTTTGACAAAACTACCCTTATAAATCTTAAGACGTTAATGCATGTAAGTTAGTACATATTTGATCTTATAAGAATAATTTGATCAGAAAAAAAATATTTACTCTACATGTCAATTAAGAATAAATATAAATTTTTATTTAATTTTATTATTGATGTGAACAAATTAGGTACATTTTACTAATAGATTGATTTATTTATTGGGCACAAATAAATACTAGATACAATAATCCCATTATTTTATTTTACATGCAAATCGTACTCCGGGTTCCCCCTAGTTGAGGTTGAAGTTGAAAGTTGAAAGTTGAAGTTGAAGTTGAAGTTGAAGTTGAGGTAGAGGTAGAGGTAGGTGAACTATCCATCTGTCTCCATACGATTTCTTAAAGACAGTGATGATTCATTAAATGTTGGGCCAATTGGTGCAATTTTCTTGCAGCTTTATGTTTCTTCTCTTCCCTCTTTCTTCTGCTACTCTATAAAAAACATACTCCTCCCCTTTTTTTTCCCAACTAACGGTAGCGTGCCTCTTCCATTCAATTATTTTTCTTTGAGAATCTATCTACTCCTTCTTCCATTAATTTTCTTGAAAAAAGGCAACCTCCACCCGTTTTCTTTTTCTTGTTTGAGAGAACCAGAAAACAAATATAGAAAAAACAAGAGCTAGCTAGCCTTGTTGATCATTTATATACATAGATGATGGATAGATCTGGTGAAGGTGGAGAAATGAATAGCATAGAGATGAATGAGGAGAGGCTACTTGCAGAGGTGGCTTTCAAGGACTCCTCATCCATGGTCATTAAAATCAAACGAGCATTGCCCGACTTTTTGCAGTCTGTGAAGCTCAAATATGTCAAATTAGGCTATGGTTATTCATCCGTTAATCCTCCTACTCTCCTTCTCTTCCTTCTACTTATAATCTTGTCTTCGTTTATAGCCACCCATCAGCTCATCACCGGCCTACCAGTCATCACCCTTTTCTCTGATATATGGATGAGTACTCAGTCAGTACCTGTCATGGACACTGCCACCCTTGTATTTGCCTCAACTCTACTCATCTTCTTGTTGGCCATTTACTGGGCCAAGCGGCCAACCCCTGTTTACTTGGTTGATTTTGCATGTTACAAGCCAGAAGATGAGAGGAAACTTTCCATAGATTCATTCATGAAGATGACTGCAGAAAATGGTGCTTTTGAACAAGAGTCAATTAACTTCCAGAAGAAAATATCATATCGTTCCGGGCTTGGTGACGAGACCTATTTCGCGAGGGGCATCACTTCCACCCCTCCAAACCTCTCCATGAAAGAAGCCCGTTTGGAGGCAGAAGCCGTCATGTTTGGCGCATTGGATTCTCTCTTCAGCAAGACAGGTGTTGACCCTAAGGACATTGGTATTCTCATTGTCAACTGCAGCTTATTCAATCCAACCCCATCTCTCTCTTCCATGCTCGTAAACCATTACAAGCTCAGAACAGACATCAAGAGCTTCAATCTTGGTGGAATGGGCTGCAGTGCTGGCCTCATATCTATAGACCTGGCAAAGCACCTACTTCAGGCTAACCCTAACACATACGCAATTGTGGTGAGCACAGAGAACATAACCCTCAATTGGTATTTCGGCAATGACCGCTCAATGTTGCTGTGCAACTGCATATTTCGCATGGGGGGCGCAGCCATTCTGCTGTCAAACAAGGGCAGAGACAGGCGGCGGTCAAAGTATGAGCTGGTTCACTCGGTCCGAACCCACAAAGGAGCGGATGACAATAGCTATAACTGTGTCTACCAGAGAGAAGACGACAAGGGTATAGTTGGAGTTTCATTAGCAAGAGAACTGATGGCGGTAGCTGGCGACTCATTGAAGACGAATATAACGACGTTAGGGCCTCTAGTTCTGCCATTGTCGGAGCAGTTGATGTTTCTTGTGACGTTGGTGAAGAGAAAGGTGTTGAGTGCTAAGGTGAGGCCATATATACCAAACTTCAAGCTTGCATTCGAGCACTTCTGCATACACGCGGGAGGCAGAGCAGTTCTTGATGCGATTCAGAAGAATCTTCAGCTCACGGAGTGGCACATGGAGCCATCAAGAATGACGCTGCATCGGTTTGGGAACACATCAAGTAGTTCACTGTGGTACGAATTGGCATACATGGAAGCAAAAGGGCGGGTTTGCAGAGGAAATAGGGTGTGGCAGATTGCTTTTGGGTCGGGTTTCAAGTGTAACAGCGCAGTGTGGAAAGCCTTGAGGGATATCCCTGCTAAAGAGGGCAGGCCGGGTAATCCATGGTTGGATTGTATTGATAAGTACCCAGTAGAGGTGCCTATTGCAGCATAGTGAATGCTAAGAATGTTGAGCTGCCAGCTGCCTTCTTCTTTAATTGTTATTATTATTATTATAGCTAGGGAAACTGCACTGGAACTCTATCTATATAATATATACAAGGTTTTAAATTAAAGACCTTTCTGATCATCAGTACTTATCAATATTGTAGGAGGAAGAAAATGTGATCAAATTTTTGAGTTTAAAAGTATTGATGGAAACAAGTCAATTAAGACTCAAGACACAAAAGAAAACAACACCTACCTTTAATTCAAATACAAGTTAGAAGGGAAATTAATCTTGTACAAGTTAGAAGAAATTTGTAAATTTCCACACGATTGATCTTTTGATACAAAAGCATATCACTGATACCATATATTAGCAGTAGTAGGTAGTTAGTAGCAAGGCTGTTAATGTGGCGTCGGCCCAATCCAATATATTAAGAGACATTTGGGTTGGAAACCCAATACGCCCTTGAGTCGCTGGTATGCTTATAAAGTATCAAATTACTGTCCAACACCAAGACCACCAGTGGCAGAGAAGCCGCAGCCATAGAAATAATAGAAGCATGTGGGCCGCGCTATCACTTCAACCACCAAAACCATGGCCCCCCAACGCCCTCTCCACCACCAAGTTACCGCCTCCACGACATTCTGTGACCATCGCCAACCTCCAAAACGGAGACGGAATCACTGCCCTCGATTCCAATAAGCCACAGCACCGAAACGCCACAAAATCAGGGATCCCGGAAAAGCAAGAATTGGAGGAGCGACAGAAGCAGAAGCAGAAGCAGAAGCAGCTGAGTGGCGCTGATATACTGATGGCACTTGAGAGAGCCACAGCCGACAAAGCCAAGAAAAAGAAAGATAAAAGGAACACTTTTAGAGGAGGCCGCAATAATGCGAAGCAGGAGGAGACTTCCAGTTTCAGCACCGATGTTAGGCCCTTATGCATTAAACCTGAATGGAGTGGTCGGCTGGAGGAATTGGAAACGACACTTCAACAACTTGTACATACTCATGGCCATACCTGAAAACTTGCACTCCACTCGATTCAGGGTGTTTGCTTCTTCTTTGCTTTACCCGGCAATGGCATATTCTCAAGATAAACGCGTCCATACACACATCTTTCTAAGATTTTATACTTGTGTAATAAATGTGTTTACATTCAAGGGAAAAGAGGAGGTGAATTGTTACAATTGTCATCACTATACATTATGATTTAAATGATCAAATAACTTTGCTAAAATTCTAAAAACGTTTTTAGATCTTCTGTTGTTCCTCTTTTAAAGAGTAGCTTCTAATATTTTGTTAGCACGCCACGCATTAAGGGGCTCATAACTGATTTAGAATAGAACCCCTCCAGCGCGCAAAAAGTTGTATTGATTTACCAATTACCACACACGCTTAAAGCACCCTGGGCCTGGTGCACATCTGCTCCTCGACTTAGATCAGATCCTTCCTCACTAATAGTGTTTCAATACATGTGAAAATATCATAGCACCCGCATCCTAACCTATAAACTTCATGCCCGCTATGTTAAGTATCATAGCATGACCCGCACATACTATATGCATGCTCTTACCCTCCTGGAGGGTAACTATATGCATGCTCTTACCCTCAAGCATGAGACGAAGCAAGACAGAAAGAGAATCAAGAGAATGCTCAATGGATCATAGAGCTACAGCAGAAATCATAAATGTTCAAATTCATATGTATAGTGATAAAGCTTTGCCAACAATTGTTCACGATGTTCTCTCATCCCAGACAAAAGAACAAATAGTAAAAAACATGAGAAAATATAGTTACTGCCATGGTCCTAATGCTTGAATTTACCACGTCTATTTCCCCTGTGCCAAGGTTGAACAAGCTAAAAGGCAAGAAGCTCAGGGATATAGTCATCTGCATTTCCCCTGTGGCCAAGGTTGAACAAGCTAAAAGGCAAGTGGCTCGGGGATATACTCATCTGCTACAACTGACTATCCAAGTACAACATTTTACTCCTCCCCACTTCTAGTAGGGCCTGTACCGTCTGTTACGGTTGCTATCATCATTACTACTGCTCGTTCCACCTCGTGCTTGTGGACCACCAGCACCATTACTCCTGTCGTTCCTCCGCGGTCTGACAGGTGGTGGCATCTGTACACCAGGCTGCTGACTATAAAAAACATAAGTCGGTCAATGAAATAAGATTAATCACCAACACCGGAAAGTACCATAATTATATCCAGAGCAGCTTACAGAACATAGCCAATTCGGCCATCTGGTAAAACCATCGGCACCATCTGCATTCCTGCTGGCATTGGTCCCCTTCCATAAATCATAGGTTGCTGCAGATTCCAACATGTTAGCAGAACTCATTCACTGGAAACAATACAAAGACAGCAGAAGATTCCAGTGACTACCTGCTGAAAACCAGCAGCTGTACCATATCCAGCAGCCATAGGCGCATAAGGATTCACCGGTATACCAGCATACCCTGGATGAGGAATATAGTTCGGGACTGGGGAAGGATTGTGAGGATTTGCTGCATCAAACTTCTTTTCAGTCTGAGGCTTTGCAAGAACAACTTCTAACACCTGACCTGCATTTCACGTGTACTAATCTAAATACAAGGTAGCAAGTGTGTCTGCAAAAGTGCAATAACCAAATGACTTACACCAAAAATTGCATTTTTTATTAAACAATACACATCAAGGGACACTAAAGAGATCACAGTCTTAAAAAGTATGAACTTTCAAGTGATTAATGCAATGCTAATCACAAGTACCAACTTCCAGTATTAACTAGTGATAATGAGTTAATTTATATCAGATCAGAAATAATTGGAAATGTACCATTTATCTCATATTTTTCTGTGTCTTTGACAGCCTTTAATGCACTTGACCTTTCCGCATAGTGGACAAACCCAAAGTCTCTTTTTCCACCACTTTTGGCAGGTGGCATAACAACTTTTGTTACTTCCCCATGGCGCTGAAAGAGTTCCTTCAATTGTTCAGTTGCTGTGTTTTCAGGTATATTCTTCACATAAAGAGCCTTGACCTGGATAACATTAAAAAGGGAGCTTGAGTAATATTTGCTATAAGTGTAAACAATGGAAGTCCTCATTTTCGGCCCGCTAGTGTACCAACCAGTGGAAACAGTACATAACCCACAGCAACATTGACAAAATGGAGCAACAAAGACATCTGGAGGCTCATACAATTGCAGGATAATCACATAGTAATGCACATTCCTACTTGTTTCCGGATGGATAACAGTACATCATAACTCCTCAAATCCCAGGATAACCACATGCAGGTGCACAGTCCTACTTGCTTCAGATTTGGGCATATTTCCATTCTTTCTTCTCATAGTATAAAATGCTTGTATTATCAATGTAGATCATCATATCTGGGCTGACCACCAAAACATGAAAAGTGTGGGCACAACCGCATAGGAGAGAACTACCAACCCACCAAAAAACTAAGTTACCAGCCACAGGAAGCCATAATGGAAAAAATCTTTCAGAACTATGACATGGAAATGCACTAAGAACACATTATGCAGGCTTCATTTGGGTTTACCAGTAGAATCATGGAAATAGGGCTTGCGAATTCTGGGCTAGAAGTTCCTCTACAGGATACAGCTAAGTTCTGTTAATTAGCAAAGAGGAAGGAAGGAAGATCTCCACTCATTTCATCCAGTGCCTCTGATAAGCATGAACCACTAGCCTTGGAAAAAAGTTGCAGGTATATCTTGATAGCATCAAAATAATAATCTGCTTGTTGATAAGTCCATCTCACTTAATGGGCTCTAGTACTTTTACTACACAATGAAAATTAAACTTTTACCAAAAGTTGTGCTGATTGAAATCAGCAATCATGGTATTTTACATCTCAAGCCAATGCAGCCAATATCTTTTCCCAGCTAGCAGCAGGAAAATTTCAGCAATAACAACTCACATGAGTTATACTGTCTTCCTACTCATCTCAGTACTGTTTAGACAAGATCTGCTACTCCTGATGCATTCTTATCCAGTTGCTACATGTTTCTATGTAATAAAATCTTCTCGTATGTTATTCCAGGTTAGCAGATCTAGTCCACCATAAGTGGATTTCAGTGCCATCTCAAGCATTTGTTCTCCAGCATGTAAATAAATGACATAACCTGAAACTAGCTTTAGACTATACTTCCTCAGGAAAGGCATCAAATTAAAAGAAAATGGACATTCATAATAGGGGTGTTTCCAATTTGAGGTTATACCTGAGCAGCAGCAGCAGAATGATCTGGCGTAATCTTTGGATCAGCCCATGTCACAGTTGGTGTGTTACCATCCAGCTTGAAGCTTGGAGCAGACATTTGTTGCCTAGAATAATCAGCACAAGCATTGTTGTAATATTCCACAAAGGCAAAACCACGATTACGACCTGGGTTCTGTGGATCCTGTAGTTAGAGGATAAAGTAAGGTCAAAAGCAGACACATGCTTACTCTTCAATAGTAACAAAAGCCAAAAAAGACCTTTATGAGCTCTATGGTTTCAGCCCCAGGACCTGTCTCTTCAATGATTTTCCTGAACTCATCGTCGGTCCAACCCTTAGGTACATTACCTATGAACAATCTGTATTTAGTTTCTGATAGCGAACACCGCAATGTTCTGCCCTGCATTGAGGAAACAGATTGCCGATGACAAAGAAGAAGCCAATTTGAACTAAACCAAGTGAAACATCAGATATGCAGAATCTCCTTCCACAAAAACTAAAATTGTCCAGAAGTTTTTTTGAGAAAGTTGCAAATCACCTTGAATTCTTTACTATGTAATTCTTCAATTGCCTTTTGAGCAACATCTTTTGTTCTGAAAGCTACAAATGCAAAGCCCTTGCTTTCACCCGTATCCCTGTTTTTCATTACTCTTATCTGCCAATATGACAATGCTATGAGTAATACGTGGAAATGCAGAGGAATAGCATAAGCATAAAGGTAACTATTTTGCACCATCCGCACATAAATACTTTTCCTGCTAAATCAGAACCAACCTCGAAAATTTCACCAAAGGGTTCACAGAGTTCCCTTAAGTCTTCCTCTGAAATATCTCGAGAAAGTCCTCCAATGAAAACTTCAGAACCATGAGGAGGAAGATCCAGAAGTTCAGCATGTTTTTCTTTGTCACCTGCTTTAATTGATGCAGAGTTTTCTTCATTTTCCTCATGCCCAATGTGAATATCATTTCTATCTGTTCCTGGAGATTGTTCTTTTCCACCATCTTCACTTCTTATGTCCTCCTGAAACTCCTTGCCATTTTCTTCAACACCTTCTCCAGCTCCTTCATCTTCAATGGGTTCTTCAACGTCATCATCCTCTTCGGTGTAATTGTCATCATCGAGATCCACCCGGTCCTCAATTTCTGTGTTCTCTGCCATGATTGTCTTACTTTTCAAGTGTTGTCACACAATAAACACAATTTGAGGCCTTGAGTCCACCAATAGAATCTGCATGCTTACATTGTTATTATGGCAGCAGGCAAAAGACAAACCATCTGCAGATTGCATGGATAGGGGCTGAAAGGTATTTAACCATGAAGAATTTGAAAAGCATCATTTCTGGTTCTTAAATATGAGATATGCACTAGGAAAGGACATTTTACTTCCATGTTCTTGGTTGAAATATGGTAAATTTTCAGGTGGTTGGGTTTCCAGTCAGATATTCATGGACCAATGGGTACAGAGAAGCAAGTTTTGTATTCATTTTTCCTGCTGCCACTAGCCAAATATCTGAATTGGGACAAAAAGAGAAGTATTCACAGCCGACAGAGCATTTGGTAATTGTTCGGTTCCCAAAAGGAGCAAATTGTCACAGGATTATTCTCCGAAACCGACACCAGAAACTGGAAACCAGTTGACAATTTTCCTTTTTCCCTAAACCAAGATAACAACAGCAATGGACTCCACATCAAGATTAAATATCCTCCCCATCCTTCCCTAATCGCCTAGTGCAATATCTTTAATCCAAGGGGAAATGTCTTTTGGACCCATAACAACCAGAAACTTGCCAATAACCCAGAAGATAAAAATGTAAAATACATAAAGTTGAAGGCTAGCTGGCAACTCAACCCAACTGTAAAAAGATGATTAGAAATTAGCATATATGTATAAAAATTTGGAAAAAGCTACACTAATCACCCATAAAAAATAAATTCGACTCAACTCAACCCAACCAGGTTTTATCCCCACAAAAACCCCACTCAGAAAAACACAAAAAAGGACAATAAACAATAAACCCTCATCTAATAAAAAATAAATAAAAAAATCTAACCATTGATCAAAACATCCCCAACAAAGAATTGGAGCGAAATGGAAAAACCCGCAATCCGGAAGCTGAAGTAGAGTCCACAGAGCAAAGAATTCCAAAAAAGAATAATCATAATCAATCAAATGCAACTCAGGGCTACCAGGAAAGGCGCTTTAGGGGATGCATGTAATAATAGGGGTTGATGTGAAACTGATTTCAGGGAAAAATCACAAAAAGGGTTAGATGTGTCTTCAGAGTTTAATAGCGCGAGTATATGTATGAGTATGTGTATGTGTATGTGTGTATTTACATATGTAACTGAGAGTAAACAGCTGCAGAAGAAGTAGAGGTTGAAGTAGGAGGAGATTTGAGAAAGACTTTGCATACCAAAATTTCCCCTTTTTTTTTTGGGGGATTTCGCTTTATCTCTCTCTCTCTCTATCTCTCTCTGGAGTGTGAGATCTATCCGAAACAACGACAGAGCCCTCCTTCTCCCCTCTTCTATTTCTTCCGCTTCCAGAATTCAGGCCCTAAATTGGTGCCATTGCCCTCTGCCCATGTCCATTCTTGTCAATTACCAATGGGTATTTAGGGATATTCCGGTCATTTTGACTAATCTGCATGCGTTTGGCACCTGCGCTCCTCCTTGACCATCTATTGTTGTAACTTGTATAGCCCACGGACCTTTTCCTCCTTTTTCATACCTTTTTATATTATTGGTAGATTTGGCTAACAGTATATTTTAAAATATATTATAAATAAAATAAATATATTATAATTTAACAAAAAAAATTTAAGATTATCATCAACACAACAGTTTTACAATGCGCTGTTTGTGGATGGAAAAAATCTTTTATTTTGATATTAATATAGATTATATATAAATATGTCTCGACACAATATCTCACACCCAAATTTGAAAACAATAAAAATAAAAATAAAAATAAAAACAAAAACAAAAATAAAAAGAGCGCAACGCATGCCATGTAGTTTACTATATTTTATCTTTGCAACCACGCGATTGTTTATACAAATCCCTAATGTGAGAGTAATTAATGTGAAATTAAATTTGTAAGATTGTCAATTAAGTCGAGGAAATCAAGCTTCAAATTTGCTTTGAATTAATTATACTAATCGACATGCACGCTGATTCTGTATGCATATAATAAATAATATTTTATTTTAAAATATTTTATAAATAGGATATTTATATATAAACTAACACATCACATTTAAAAAAAAAAGGAAAGAAATCAACTTAGGAGTATTCTTGGTATAACAAAAAATAAGTGTGGGCTGTAAGTAATCGCACTTTGTGAGAAAAAATAATTTTTTTTTTTATATATTAGTATAGATGAAGTTTGTCATCGACTGAATTTCTACAAGAAGTTTAACTTCAATTTGAAAATACATATTAATCCCAATTCCTAAAAACATGGCTGTTTATGGACAGTGTTTTTTTTACCGCAGAAGAGAAATTCCCATTAAGTAGTAAGATATTGGAATGGTTTGTGTTCACAAGATTTTTTTTAGGGAGTGTGATGTGAGCAAAAATTGCTCAATTAAAAAGGAAAAGAATGGACTTGGACCGAAGATCAAGAATTGAGGCCTGGATTGATGCAAGGAACTAAGACCTTCAAAAAATACGTTAGCACTTTGATGCTCAAGTAAGTAATTAGATAAAAAGGAAATGAATTTAAAACGCAATAAGTGTGAATATGAGAGTGTATTAGGTGTAGTATGAAACAATTGTGCCGTGTATAAAAATCAGTCATTCGTTACCCAATAAGAATGGAAACGGGGTATTTATAGGCAAAAGAGACTCCTCATACTGAGAAGTCTGGTGTAGCTAGGACTCTCATAAACTGCCATGGTAAGGACTCCTTATTCTTCAGGAGAGAGGAAATTGGATAAGTCTCCCTTGGTCTTTGCCCGAGTTTGAGGGAGAGAGAGAGTTGATCCAGCTGGCGCCTTTCTCGGACTGATGTTAATTTGCCCAGTTGGCAGCTGACGTGGGTCCTCTATGGTCGTGCTGGCAGTCCAGGTGTCTACAATCTTGGGTCTTGAGGCCATACCAGCGAATCTAGGCAATTGCCGCTGGTCCTGTACTCCTAAGTCCGCTCTTCTCTTGGGCTGGGAGGAGATGCGAACTATTCCATCTTGGGCCTTGCAAGGTGGAGGGCCTAGAACCTAGGCCCAACCAGGGCCTTGGTAGCCTTTGGGCTTCCTTCGTTGGGCTTGGAGTAGGACTGCCAAATTTCTCCCCACCAGGGTGTTTACAAGATAAATGTACTGTTCACATACTTTTTTACACACTCATTTATACGTACAAGTTCAAGTGCAACTTATATATGAATTTAAATTTAAACAGTAGTGTATGAAGCATTAATATTTTAGAAAATTATATATCAAAGTAAGCTGTACAAACTAGGAAATATATAGAATGCCATTGACTGGATTTAAAGACACATAAGTAAGTATATATAGATGATTATGTAATTTGCAGAGTTAAGAGTTGTATAATGATGAGGTCATATATGTTAATTAATTTAAGAAGGATATATCCTAGAGTTTTTAAGCTTAGCACAAACTCTTGCCTCCTCATAAAGTTTGCCTGGTCGGCAAAAGTATCCCTTGTTGGGGGCACAATGAATATCTTGAGAACAAATACACAATCCTTCGAGTGCACATCCAGCACTCAGTTCCACTACTGATCTGCTGCTCAATCCAAGAATTTGATCCGTCCAATTACTTGAGAAGAGCCCCAATGGATCATACATTTGTTTGATGTTGAGGAATTGGGCAGCGTTTTTGTACTTGTTAATCGCCCCTTGAAAAGCCACATTCCTATTCTTTCCCCAGTGTGGCAAAGCATTGTACTTGAAAACTGCCATCTGTTCTATTTCTTCTAAGATGTCCTCGTAAAGCCTCGGGGTTAGAGGGTCGTCTTTGCTTCTGTAGTAAGTGATGTCGAAGTCCAGCGCATCTTCTTGTTTTCCCAAGTATGCACTCGAAGCCGTCACGTACCTCATAAGTATCCCATTGTATAAATCCAACCCACACATTGACTTGGGCTCCAAATCTGCAAGCTTTTGAATGTCCTGGATGAACTTGTTCACTTTGGACAACCCAATGCTAAATGTGGTTTGATAAAAGAATAGGCCCTTAACACGAGAATCCCATGGGCATGCTGTAATCCTTGCGTCCTCCACGCTGTCAAGGCATGATCCTGATGCTTGAATCCGGTTCTGATATCCAATTACTGGGTACCCCGTGAACAATATACCTGCATGCAGTCGTCACATATTCATTTATTCAGAAATTTAATTATATTTTAATTTGTGACTAACACACTATATACGAATCAAACAACACCCTGCACCCACCATCATTTTTCAGTCCGTAACCCATACTTCTCAAGGTAGATGTTGTCAATTTTCCGTTTATGCATTTCCCATCTACATCACCAAGGGATTCTTGTGTCTCCTCTGCGAACAAAATAACAAAAAAAAAAAAAAAAAATTGTTATTGATTAATTATTATTACATGAGATGGAGAATAATTAATTAATTAGTTGGCAAGAATACTTGTATATTAACGCACCGGTAGTTCTTAAAGTTGCTAGAACAATTGAGGGAGTTGAGCGAAATCCTGGAAAATCAATGACACCATTTCCTGATGCGTTGCTTGAGACCCTATCATCAATCCGGTAAACAACAAGTTTTTGACTTGGGTACCACATAAAGTCTGCAAATTCATGCAGCCTGCCAAAACTAGCAGCTTCATCTCCAAAATCTGAGTCCTTCTTTGTAATATACGTCACTGAACGTTTGAACATTGGTTGTACTTTCAGAGTCACCTGCCATGCATGCACATTAATTAATTTTCCATTTCCTGCACAGATCTCACAAATACTCGAACAAAAAATCCAATCCAAACCTGTGAAATAACTCCCAGAACCCCTAGCGAGACTTTTGCTGCATCCAGCTCTGGATCTCCAGTTTCCAGCGTCCGAACCTTTGCATAACCCTCTTCAGGGGTGGCAGGAGATATAATTCTGAGCTGGATCACATAATCATGAACTTGACTTCCCAAACCCCATAATGAGCTGCCGTGTGCACCCGTGCCCAGCATCCCCCCCACGGTCAAGCCCCACCAGTATGGGGCATAGGGCAGCGCCAGCTTCGCTTTAGCCGCCTCGTTGATCAGCTGCCTCAGGGTCACACCACTCTCCACAGTTATAGTCATGGCTGAAGCATTGATTTTTAACGTGCGATTGAGGTATTTGGTGCTTATTAGCAGTCCATCGTCCCCGTCGGGACAAACCAACTTCGGAATGCTGTGGGAGTAGCGTGTTGCAACTTTGATTTTTGTCTTGGCCATGGTTGCATTTGCTACGGCTGATATGATCTCAGGTTCTGAAGAAGGGTAAACAACTTGGCCTGCACGGCATATACTTCTGTCTGGAAACGCACCATATGAATTGGTGATGGTGCAATATGAGTTTTTGACTGCTCCTCTGCATTGTATGGGATCTTCGGGTGGGCTGCAGTTGACCACCACGAATATTAATGTTGTGATTACTGATAGGATGCTGATTTTTACCATTGGCCATGAGAAAACGCTATTCTTGATATGGTGTAGAAATGAAGTCATTCGTGAAGTTCAATTGGGGAAATACTGCTGGAGTTGCAACGAATTGAAATAATTAAATTAAATGGCCATCTCCTTCAGCCACCTATACTATACTAGATTTGTTGGGTTGCCTTGAAAGTTTAATAATCTGAGACAGGAAAAGCCTTGATAACCGGTGCGTGGATGCTTTCAAGTTAATTAAGGTCTTATACTAGCTACTATACATTATTTTTAATATATAATTAATGATTAATGTTAAGCAGGCTAATTAATTTAGGCCTGGTTGGAATTAGGAGAATTGGTCCAACATTTTAATACAATATGCATTAATTCCCTAATGACCACTACGTACAAAACAACTTATAATCGAACATGCAATTGTGATTCCTTTTAGTTGATGGTAGGAAATATATAACTTTGATTTCATACCGATTAATGTTGATTGCTGTAGGAACAATATTTTAATGAGTATTGATTCTAATTATCAAGGACCGGCCGATGGATGTTGATTGGATATTCATCAAGACAATAGCATGTTACAAGAGTCACCAAACTTATTTCTTGTCTCTTTCACACCTCTCACCCAAACAATTTGTAACACATAAAAGGTCTAGTTTGAATACTTAGCTTGACCTCAAATGCTTAAACAGACTCTTTTGGAAGATATGTAGGTATGTTGATATTCAACTGTCATCTTTGATAGAATGTCGAATGTGAATCAATTATAAAGTGCAATACAATTGTTCATTTGATTAGTATATAATTTAGAGAAAGTGATCATCACATGACGAGTGTATAACACTTGCTTTATAATTGATTTAGTTCGACAAAATCTATTTTGGGTAAAAATATTACCTTTTGCAATATATATATATGGAAGGCTATTGCTGTGAAGAAATCCGAAACCCATTATATATGCAACAAATAATAGCAAAACTTTAAAGGTAATCAAAAGAACGTACAAAAATCTTGTAAATAGTGATCAATATTAGACAAATATAGAAAAGGGCAAAATCTTGCAGTCTGAGGAGCAATCAAAGTTTTGAAGTGAAAACCCTGAGAAAAAGGCAGGGCCAATGTCCAAATACAAAGTAGTACAGTAAGTCACAAGTTGAATTATTAGTAGAGCTCTGAAAAGAGAATGAGCAACGGGTGAGTGAACAATCTTGTTCATTTGCCAATCACCTCAACCATCTCTTCGTAAGGTCACTGGTTGACGATGGAGAGACGGAGACCTCCCCGCCTAAACTCTCTGTACAACATGAAGAATAGTTAGATTTTTGTTCGTACAACATATATACTCCACTGACGCTTTTCAAGCTTGGGCTCTTCATGCTCGCCGAATTCTGAGGATCTGGAACAGGGTAAGATAAGCGCTTTCTGGCTCCAACTTTTTCCCTCTGTGGACTTGGAGTTGAAGAATGCCTCTGCCTAGGTGCACTCTGTGACCGAATTCTAGCCTTAGCAGACTCTGTTGCAGCCATGTAATTAGGCACAGAAATCCTGCTAGATGCATTTGTTGTTTCCTTGTAATTCTGTGGATGCAAAGAGGTACTACCACCAGTAGTGTAATAGTAATTCGACCTCATACTTGGCGTTTGGGCTGTATGATCATAGCTTCTTTCTTCCCTTGCACAATGAGGGCTAGCAGAGCGAACTTGAAGAGGTCTTGTTTTAGATGGAGAAGGTGTAACATGGGAACCGAGTGGTTGGTTTTGGCTTCTTGCTCTATGAAGAGGAGAGCCTGGCCTTTGGTTTTGGCTAGACCGGAAATTGGGAGCTAAATAGGAGTGAGGCTGTGGAGAAGCATACATTTCGAATGTCTGATCCCTTTTATCAGTTGAAGCTCTTCCTCTGTTGTCGCATGGCTTTGCAGCCATCCATCTATCCGGCAATTGGTGCTTCTTCTCACCAAGTTCATTCTCACTGCCTAGTGATGAAGTCCTACCAGTCCTCCACGTCTGCCTCACGATGCACAATATGATAACAATAACAGATTAGTTTATGATTATTTTCCTATAGTATAGACGGACAAAAATCATTTGAGTCATCATAATAACCTGTTCAGAGAAAGCTTGAGATAAGTTTCTTTCGTGCTTTAAAGTAGCCTTTGTTTTCCTCTGTTGCAGCATTGCGTTAACCTCATCAATGGTGTGTGGGCGTTCATCCCAGTCATCTGGAATGCAGCTGGTTCCATCTTTTGACTGTAATGCCAAAATACCCCTAATTTATACATTACGTGAAAAATAGAAATAAATTTATTTGCAACATACATATATAATTTCCCTTACAATAGAAATATATTGAAGATAGAGTGAATTATTGGTCATGATATTGGTATCGCTAAATGTTGATCTTCTACTTTCTTCACTGGTTTGCCTCATTCGCTGGTCTAGTATCCTAGACTGCACTCGAACGAGAGCTTGCATGCATCTCAGGGTCATCTTTGCTTGCTTTCGGACGTTGTGACCTCTTACTAGTGCTTGCAATTTCACAACTCCTTTCAGGGCACGTAGAGCTCTTCTTGCCTTCACTTATGCATGCAGTAGATGCAGCAAATTATAACTTTGTTTTGACATCCGAAGCATTAAGTATAAATTTGTCTTTGAACAGAGAGTATAACCATATATATACACTACACTACAGTGCTAATTAAATCTATTTCCAAATAATATATAATTGGAGGCAGCAGGTGATGAGCATTGTATAGAAGGAGCCATCATGTCATTATAACTCATTGGTTGAGATGGAGAATTACTCACCAAATATCCTCTGAAAGCAGTTTGTATGGTAATGGCAGCATAATGCTCTACAGGGTAATTAGGGGTAGGGGATGGCCTGGCGGGGCGGCCAATGTCATGATTTTGGTGTTGAGCCGTTGACGTATTGTTGGATTGTGGCAAATTATCATGGGTGGTTGACTTGCGGAAAAGCCACCTGCGCTTCTCCCTCTTCTGCCAAACAAAAGCAATCAAATCAAGGGGTTGTTGTTCCTTGAGGCTGAGGGGATTATATATATGTGTGTGTATAGATAGCTGTATAGCCAAGGAAAAGGTACCTTTTCTACTTGTGCTGCTGCCTTTTCTTCATCATCATCATCATCATCATCATGTTCACTGTGGGTGTCCCGTCTTCTCCTTTGGTTTCTCTTTACAGTGGTGTCTTTAATGGGAGATCTGAATGCTCTCTTGACAGCAGTCAGCCATGATGAACCTCCGTTTTTCCCCATAAAAATAAGTGAGATGGCAGCATTTACAGCTGAATTAGATGGATGGGTGTGCAACTGCAACTGCAACTGCAAGCAAGTGAAATTGTTTCTATGACTATGAGTAGGGAAGGAGGAGGAGAAGAAGGAGGAGGGAAAGAGAGAAAAAAGAATGAGAGAAATGTATCGTTATTGGGAAAGAGGTGGGATCTTCTTATGATGTTAAAAGTAAATTCTGGGACAGAGGAGGAAAGATGGTAGTACTAGTACTAGTGGGGTGGGGGAGTGTCAGAGAGAGTGTGGTCACTGGTCAGCAGCTTTGAACAACCCCACAAGTGCTGTAGCAAGAGCTAGTGGTGGCCACGAGGGATAGGGATAGGGAACAGCAACATATACAAGAAAATCAAATTGTGGTTTACATAACCATCATTACAAGACAAAGAGTGGAGGCTGTCTGGGTCTGAGTGTATATGAAAATGAAATTTGTGTTGTACTGCTGTGAGCATCTTCTCAAATTGACAAATTCAACTTCTGGAAATGTTAATCATTAATTTTGTGCTATTCAAGTTATATCTGAATCCCATATAAATTAAAGAATTAATGTTCTGAGTCTTGAATTCATATGACAGTAACCCCTCAAATGACTCAAAATCCTCACAATAATTAATCAAAATTTACATATGAAATTGTTGTCGACTATAAGAGGGGAGCATCTCTTTTTAGTTAGTTATTTTTATACAATTATGAAATTCTAATATTTAATTCCGCTCATGATTTCAATGCAAAATAATAATGTGATTTCGATTTGATCACCCTTATAGGTGTCATATCCCAAAATTATAAATTGACAAAATTTCACTTTTGATCCCACTAAATAGGATCGTTATCACTTTTGGTCTATCGCTTTACGAAGTCAATACTTTTGATCCCAAAACCTTAAAATTCTGACATTAATGGTTCCAAACCGTTAAATTTAACGGAAATGTCACATGTTAGAGCACGTACCGTCAGTCAATGGCCGTTGACCAGATCCAAAAATGGTCAAATTCTATTTTAACCCCCTAAATTTTTAAAAAAAATGCTAAAACACCCCTGTATTTTAAAAATAAGCTAAAAAATTCCCATTATTTTTTTTTAAAACAAAGCTCCTTTCTGAACTCATTTGACTAAAGTAGCTATCTTGATATTATAAATCATCATCCTTTATTTATTTTATTTTTAGATTTTTTTGTGAGATCATTTGTATTTTTCTTCCTTCTAAACACATAAATATTTTTTTTTCAAAATATATTTAAATAAATATAAAATACCATAAAAGTATATCAAATTTTTTTATTTCTTATAATTTATATTGAAAAATTAAATTAGCATCACATAAAAAATTAATATACTGATTTTCAAATTTAAATATCTATATGAATGTAAATATGAATCAATTATAATAATTATATATTATTAACTAATTTAAATTATTCTTGTAATATACATATAGTTAAAAAATTTAAATTATTTATTATAAATAATATTTAAAATTAACTTACCATTATAAAGTATAATGGTTATTAAAAAATAAATTATCATTTAAATTAAATTACAGTGATTAATATATATGATTTCTTATATGAATAATTATTCAAACATTTTAAATTAAATTTTTAATTTAAATTAGTTAATAATATATAATTATTATAATTTATTAATATTTACATTTATATAAATAATTAAATTTTAAAAATAAATTTTAGTATATTAATTTTTTATGTGATGCTAATTTAATTTTTAATTTAAATTATAAGAAATAAAAAATTTGATATACTTTTATGATATTTTGATATTTAACGGCCCTATTTAGTGAGACTAAAAGTGAAATTTTGCCTTATAAATTAATAGATAAAAAAGATTTAACTCACAATTATACAATTAAAATTGACTCGTTTTTATTAATTAAGCCAACAACATGGCCCCGTATAACTACTACTCCTACACATGCCATCACGTGTTTCCACTTGCACTGCCATATGTGATTCTCTTTTTCTCTCTTTTGTTACTCTTTTGAAGGCTCACTATAATCATTCTTTGCGAGCTTATTATTATACCATGCTACATATATTTATATATATAAATGAAGAGAGAATTTGGTTGTCGACTGACAAGGCACGTGATGTGGTGGAGTTAAAAATAGAGGTTAGTCAAAGTTGGCCTAAAATTCGAATTTAAGCCGAGCATAGAAGGTCTTTTAAATTCGAATTTTGGATCTCTGATCAGATTAGAATAAGCCTGTAAATGGATCACTATCAGGCATCATCAAGAAAAAGGAAGAGGGAAAAAACCACATTACATTTTTTTTTCTTTTTTTATTGGAAATATGAAAAAAAGGTTTGGTCTGAGTTGTGGAGTAGAACTAGTAGTAGTAATAGTAGTAATGCAGATAAATGGTGGGTAAGGGTAACATTAACAACTAAGATGTGGTAATGGATGATTTTGTTCCCCCTGCAAACCGGTGTGATTGGCTTCAGTTATGTATGCACATATCAATCACAGAGTCCTTACATATATAATTAAGAAGATTATGTTGAGTTTTTGAGAGACGGTACTGTTGTCCTCCTACTCATAGACAATCGTGAAAGATGGTTCTCGTTCTCATCACCCTGCTTCTGCCCACCACACTCTGAGTCTCCGCTGCTGGTGGTGGTAGGTTAAGGCGGTGATGAAGATGAGGATCCCCGCTGCTCTAACTGATGCAGTTGATCACTATTATAAAAATTATTTATCATCAAAAGGGCAGCCAAAATTAGTAGTCATCCATATCCCGGAATCGTCATTATGATTGAAACCTGCAAATAAGTTATGTTTGGAAGTCTCGTTTTGTCTATTAAGGTGTGATGCCATGAGCCTATAGGGAGCTCCCCAATCTTGAATCTGAGGGCTGCTGTTTACAGATTGATACAACAATCCTGGGGGATGATCTGCAATTTCTTGATTGTGCATTAACAATGGTCTGCTGCAAGTTTGGTAGTGAGGCAGTGAGTTTGGAGACTCATCATCCTGCAGGGTTGGGAGTTTGAAGAATGCTCTCTCGTCGTCGTCGTCATCATCATCATCATCATCCGGGAGATGGTTTCTTCTAAATGGGGTACCCATGTAATGCATCATTTGTTCTAAAGTCCCTTCACCACCATCACATGAACTTATCGAAGCCATGATTGATGTAGTGCTGCTGATACAAGGACTGCCTCCTAAGGTTTTGTACCACTGAGTTTTCTTCTTAAACATTCGACAAACAACCCAGCCGTCTTCTTGGATTGCCTTGGTTACCATATTGTAACGTTTATCTGTTATGGTCGTGTTGTCGTCCAGCCTGTACTCATGCATGATCCAATCGGACTTTTGGCCATGAGGGGCACGGCCCTTGTAGAAAACAAGGGTCTTTCTCATCCCAATTCGTCTTGAGTTACTGAAAACCACTTTGTCGCGTCCTGTGGCCTTCCAGAATCCAGCAGCAGTCGCGCGATTTGTACGCATCCCCGTTGGGTACTTTTTGTCTTTGTGACTGAAGAAATACCAATCATTCTGTGGAGTGGAACTGACTTTACACTTGTCTGCTTCCACCGAAAGAAATCACATGCACATCACTAAATCGAGCAGCAGCTGAACTATATATATGTGTAGCAGAAGAAAATTAACTAACCTTGTATGTCCCAGGGCTCAAGCTTGTTAAGATCCACATCTTGGATTACATCCAAATCAATCTTCTCAAAAGCTACCTTCTTCCTCAAGTAGTACTGCAAGAGCTCCTCTTCAGTGGGATGAAATCTGAAGCCAGGAGGCACCTGAGATTGTCCATTCACAGATATGGTCATGCTGTGATCTGACATGATCAACACCGAGCTGATAATATCTTGCACTGAAGAAAACTAGATCTATCTAGCATATGTTATCAAGTCTAGACTAGGTAGATTCTTGTTCCCAACAGGAAAGCACTTACAAGATGAAAACATTGAATCGGAAAGCTAATTAACTAGGAAAATTGAGTAGTTAACGCGATTAAGTGTATTAAGTTTTGATGGGTTTCTCATTGCATTTTTAATTTAGGCATGCAGCAGTTATAGTATAGATGGATTGGAGAAGATGGAGACGGAGTACTAAATTGTTGGGTGGGCACCACTTGAAGGGTGAGGAACAAGCCTCCATCTTAATAATTAACTGTGACCTTGTACCTTAAAATATCTATAGGAAAAGCACCATTCAAACAACCCCTCTGGAAGGAATTAAGTGGATTCTTACAGGGCAACCACCGCATACAAAAATAGATAGATGACAATTTATTCATACATGGGGCCGTAGACAGGGAGCTTTCACTCAGCGGCCACCGTAAGAGATGAGAAAGATAATTAGTAAATTAATGATGGTGTAGTGTGGGGGATCTTGCCTACTTAGATATGTACATACTAGTTTAATTATGTGCCATTCACATATTATAATCCAGCAAGTTAAATCTGCTCTGCAATTACTATTTATAAGTATACATTTTAATTATACCAGCTGCACTGCTTTTCAATTCTGGTAAACATACACGCACAGAGTCTAGCCAACCACAACAAAGAATTAAGATATATCGATGTTATGCATTCTATCTATTTCATATTCTACAGCTTTATCCTCTTTACAAGGATGTAAACTGAATTGGAGGTTAGATGAGACTACGGCCACACTCGTCGTGTTGTTAATTACCAACCTCACTCCTATGCATTATTGTCCTACAAAGAAAGAGTATTGGATTGTTTTATGTGTAATTGGCCTGTGGCTATAACAATAGTAAGAGTATTGAACCATGTATGATGACTTGTATAATGTTTTAATGATCGATAAACTAGCTTAGCTTAACACTGTTAATATAAAATCTCAAATTAGGGAGTGATATGGAATTTTCTGCTGCAGTGCATTCTCTAGTAAATTCTTGCAAGTTATATTAGTTTCTGCTTTTCTTATCTTCCCTCCCCCCCTCCCCTCCTCCCCTCCCCTTCCTGTCTGTTTTTTTCCTTGAATAATCTCTAAGAAATCATGTGGCCAAGGATGCGTAATTGTAGTTGGGGAACTTCCAGCGGTCTCCATTACAATGATGCGTTTTGCACCTTAACCTTCAGCCTCCTTTCCTCTAATCATTAATTGTTTTATAGGTAATTGACACTGCAACCACTCCATACTTATCGCAAGTAGCTTGCTTCTATTCAATTCTTCTTCCAGATATTTTACTTAAATTGACTAAAATATAGCAAGTATCCTTTTTTCTTTCAAGTAACTATTTTTATATTTATTTATTTATAATATTTATTAAGTCTGAGGACCTTATTGTAACTAATTTCTATGATCGGTCAAGGGGTTGAGACTCTGTAACACAAAAAAAAGAAAGGATAGAGCCTCAAGGGCACTCTACCCAAAGGACAGAGACACAAAACTGATAACACGAATCAAGTTGGACACCATCATAAGATAACCAATTTCTATGAAAAAGTAACAGCATCCAAGATAAAGAAGACGCAGAAGAATTCTTCTGTCAAAATCATATTTTCCAAGCATCCAAAGTATTGAAAGTATAAAATTACCAGATTCTTGAATGCCTTTATCAGAGAGAAGTTTCAACACGATCCGAGGGAGCTGGAGCACTTCCTCATAATATCAGCACCTTACGACACTTGGAGACTTTCCATTTAAATTTGCATCCTTCATTATATTTATGTTCAGACTCACCCACTGATCCATCAAGAGTGTCTTAGAGTGCTTCACTTTCAGAATGTGTCTAGCATTTCCTAATCCATCAAAAGCTCACAAAACCTATAATGAGTAAAAACCAAGATTTAGGAGCTATTTAAGAAGAAAAATGACCACCGGAAGGATGCTTTGAATTTCGTTGCAGATAATGGTATATCTAGAACATTAACACTTTTCTTTTAGTAGGAATTGGTACGACACAATTACGAACCTCAAACGAATTCATGACATGTATAAAACACATGTTCCTTAACTATCACGTCATCTCCTTCTTCTATTTTTATTAATAAATCCTCCCTTCTCTTTTGCTCTGTCCCGACTTAAAATTTATAATATACCCATAATTAAAATTTTATATAGAGGATGTCTGGATATAAAATTGAACTCTAGAACCTATAGAATAGCCCCAGTACATATTCCTATTGTTTTAACTCAATTTAAAGAGGGTCCTCATATGCTCTCTAAATCGACTCTCTTCCTCCACACCACCCCCCATGCCCTTCTATCTCCACCAGTTCTAGATCCCTCTCCCTCACCACCGTCAACAGTTCCTCTTTTCTCCCTAACATCACCTATATATTCTCTCTCCCTTCCTCTTACATGTTTGATCATCTTCAGAGAAGAAAAGCAATCACCAAAAGCAAAAGAGGATTGAGTAAAGAAAATAGAAAGATGAGAAAATTCAGGACTACATTACAGCAAAACTTATGTTCAATCGTCAAGTTGACCACTCAATTTGGGAAAAATTAACTTATTCTGTGTGTGCAAATAATCAAGTTGTTTTATAGCCACAGCCACAGTAACAAATTGATAAATTCGATGAATAACTTAAGTACATTGCTGGCTACGTAAGAAAGGATGCTATTATCACAATTATTCTAACATGCAGTCATGATCACTGTCCACACACTTGTACAAATAATATTCAGAATTGTCAGCTGAAGGACACAACAAGAAGACATCCCCAGACAGCTTAAACTTAGGCAATCAGTCACCTCTGAGTATTTAAAATTGTTCACCGTCTACAGTTATATACACAAAGGATTGAGCTTCTTTCGATCAAAGTGACAAATAAAATTATGTGACGGAAACACTATAAGCCATTTCATACAGGAAATCTTCGTAAGTCACCCTGTGGAATATAATAGTTTTAAAAGAAAAAAGCACTCTTTCTCTGGAGTTAAAGGAGAAACATGAAAGCAAGAAAAAGTTTCTGAAACGTGGTACACCAAAAGGAGACAAATCAATAAGCATTATTTAGAAGTGACTAACTCACGAATCAAGCAACTGAAACCAGAGGTACTCAGACTCTTCAGGTAATGGGACTGTTTCTCTGACATAATCCACTTCAAAACATGCACAACATCAAGAATTTCAGCTACCTGCAACAGCAATTGAAGCATTGACATTACTGAGAGATGAGACCAAATGGAGAGAAACTGAAACACAGGGGCAGAGGATATACAAGTCCACGATTGAATATACCACTTTTATATTCATAACTGCATACGATTATTCACAACATTATCAGAAAATGTATTTTTGATCTCCTCATCAAGCATGAAAAAATTGTCGGTAACATTAGAAAGAATGAAAAGAAGCGGACTTCCAAAATCCCCAAACCTTGCTAACAAAATGAAGCAGCATTCATTATTCCATATTTCTGGGACAAACGCGAAGAGTGTTCCACTCTATAGCTTTCAGAAGTCTCCAAGAATTTGAGAACTGATTCACAGTTGTATCAATGTAACAACTGCAGAAGTAGAAGACAAGGGAACTCAATCCTTGAAGACTCTGGAAACCAAATTATAAATAAAAGTGGAGCAGCTGAGATATCCATCACCATCAATCTAAGCATGAAAGAGGAAGCAAACTTTGGGAGGAGAAAATGAGAACATAGAGGATTGTATCTTTACAAGGGAAACAAACAAGAGTAGTAAGGCTAACAACTGCAAAGAAAAGTGGTGGTGAGGGGCTGGGGTGTTGCAGTGATGAGAAGAGGAAACCGGAAGGAGAAAGGTGATAGTTAGCCAAATTGGCTCGTAGCAACCATACTCAATCAGAAACATCTTTCTTTTTGTCCTTTCTTCTGAACCCACTAACTGAAGAGATGCAATAATTACTCTACAAAGTGGACAGTCCTGGAATAATTCTCCATATCGTTTAAAGGGACAATATCTCTAGAAACTAATAGACAGACAAGATCTCAGAATTTGGAATCGGTATTTTTAGATGTGTCTACAAATCACAAACCAACCAACTAGTGATGCACATTTCTAACTAATGCAATCGTATTCCAACAGAAATCTAAGAACATGCTCCATGACCAGTCAAACTAAAGAATTTAATCTGGGATAGAGATACCACATACCTATGAGTCAACATGAACAACATAATTATATCATACTTTCTTTCTTTTTGGGTTCTCTAATCTCTATTTCATCATTGTTATTTAATGGGAGCAAATAATAATGTTGGGACCTGATAATATATTGATGAAAAGTGACTCAACCAATTTAAGTGACAATAGCTAAACTTATAACTAGGAGATACATGCACAAGGTGATAGATGAAACCAGATCCTAAACTTCAAAGAATATTTTCATGTAGATGAGATGAAACTACATATGTAAGACCTAGATGCCAGATAAACTTTTAGCAATGAAGCCAACATGAAGCCCAAAAATACCCTGAATAACTTTCCATCCACTACTATTCTTCCAATATTCCTCATTCATTCACCAAGCATGTAGTGGTGCCCACATAGTTTGAATTGCGACCATAGCAATTTTGACAAAAGATCTTACAGGAAACCAAAATCAGAGCTATCGTGAAGTAATAATTTTACGAAATGACTAAAAAAGAAAATTAAAATGCACTAGTAGTTGGAAGACCATGGATGAGTTTTTGACAGAGTATCACTTGTAAGTTACAGAAACTTTCACCTCAGAATAAAAGCTGTCATATAATCACTCCTGTTTACGACATTTTTCTGCAGAAGCTTTAGGGTGCTGGATATTGTTTCCCTATAAGCTTGGACACCACTTTCTGATGCTGAGCTCTTCCTTCTTACACTAGGAAATTTAAAAATTCAGACTTTTTCTAGCAAGAGGTAGAGGTTACAAGTTCTATGAACCTCATTAACTTTCATCAGATAGAGGAAAAGGCTTTCTGGATGAGAATGATGCTGAGAAAAATATATTGAGCCCTCACAGTAATATACGGTAAAATGATCAATGCAGCATTGCAAAAGAAATCATACCACCAGAGCAGATTGGTGCGTGATTAATATGACAAGGCCTTCATCAACCATGGCTCCCGTCATCCTTCATTGCTTTTTCAACATAATAATAACCCACTTATTGAACTTGAAGGCACTTAATTGGCAACAAAAGGGAATTATGTATTGACCTCTTTTCACTCACATAATTAAGTATTAAAGGGAATCATACGTGATAGAGACCATTTACAATATCTATATGTATTCGAAAAGGAACAGACTAAAGAAACTCATGATTGGTACAGTTGTTGCAACTTGATCTCTTCTAGAAAATTTAAATTTAAGACAACAAGAAATCTGGCCTGAGAGCACGACAAATATAAAATAAGGCTACAATTTAAGCGCTGCTATTGCTTCCGGTTTGAAATCCACTCGGAGACCCAATACTCTTCTGACCTCAGCAGGAGTCAGTCTCCAGGTCATGGGACCTGAGTTCTCTCCCCAGAAATCCAAAATCTCGGAGACCTTTTCCAAGTTCAGGATAGTAGCCATCTGAGTTAGACGAGAGAATTTGTCTCTAACAGTCCTCTGGGTCATACTGGAGAAATGACTAACCAGTGTCCTGGCATCTCTATCAAGCTGAAGACCTCCAAGTTGACTGAATCTTTTTTGCACCATGATAACTTCTAGCCTTTTCACAATGAAGTCAATGACAAGATGCACAAATGTGTCATAATTGTTGGCTGTCATCAGTGGCTGAAGCCATGCCACATTGGTCTCGACAGCGTGGAGAAGCCTTTGCACCCAGGGGTCATTCACTTCATTGTCCGCATATTCTGCTTCAGAAAGTTCATAGCTGATGGTTGCCACACTATCTAACACTGGGCGAATTCGGGGTGTCACAGTGGCCACAAGTTGCTCCATTCCAGTATTTAGTGCCTTCTTAAAACTGCTGCTCATTTCATTCAATTCGGCTAAGCAAGATTTAACTCTCTCTCTGTCTGCTGGTGTAGGGAATGCCTGATGTAAGGAAAACATGCAGTCTGACTTATACATTAAGTTTTGGAATAAGCTGAACAAAGAAAAAGATAGGGCAGAAAATATAGAAAAGCATCTTCCCCTTCATAAGATGTTTATTGAAGCTTAATTCAATATGACCTAATCATTAACTTTTTCTGCTGAAGTTTACTTCCTATAGTAGTACCATATTTCTTGAAAATTTTAACCGCCACATAAATATTAGACATGTATCGTAAAGTTACTGAAAATATAAAGACATGATCATTTTTGTTGCTTTCGAGTAACTAAAAAAAAAAAAAGAAACTAGCCAGTTGTGGGTCATTCTACAGTGCACCCGTACCATCCATCTCTCCTTGATCCGATCACAAAGGACGGACCAGTTGTGTCAAAGAATTACATGTTGGTTGTCCCAATTGGAGCATCAAATCTGACAGGAATCGTTAGAATGAAAAAATCTTGGAGACACTTATATTCACCTTGAATGCAGTCTAAACATCAAGGTCAACTTGCTACAATAAAGACAGGGAATGCAAGTAGTAGTGTATACTTAAAACCAAGTTACAGTATCACTGATTGTACTTCTTTTCACCATCTTCCTAAGAACTTAAGTTAGTGCTTAGAACTTGTAATTCCAACTTCAAAATTCATACCTTCTGATAAATCAAAATACTAAAAGCAGACATTATAAGAACAGTACTACTCAGTAAGCAAATGACAATCTGCACACACCTCTGCACATTGCTCTTCAATCTCATGACGCAGTTTCAAGGCATACTCACTACTGACATCCATGTTGTTTAAGGCCGTGGCAATCTCTGTACCAGTCTTCTGCACTCCAACACCACCCAAAAACAACTTTGCTCCGAGATTAGGCTCCCTCATCTTCTGCTGCAATGCCTCGCTATATTCACCCCCTAATAAACTCACAGCACTGCTAAGCACTGCAATCACTGAGTTGATATTGGAGGTAGAAATTGCCCTACGGCAGCAGCTCTGCAACACATAGAACACATCATCCACCATGGATGTGGTGAGACTATCAAGCACATGCTCATCAATCTTGATGGCTTTCCTCACATTCTCCACCATAAAGAACCCTTCCAAAATAACATAATAGCCAGTAATGTCCTGGGAAACTTTGCTGAAATTCCCACTTCTAAAAGCCTTTGTGGCTCGCGGGCATAATTCAGGATCAACCGAGGTCAAGCTTCGTATCTTGGAAACCATGTACTCTGTGTAATCCTCACCTAACTGTGTCAGCGAAAGTATCTCTTCCAGATAAATCTCAATCTCTCTGGGGTCAGGCCCCTCTGCACCCACCGATAGCAAGTTACTCTTATATGAATTTATCTCAGAAGTCAATTTAGCCAGTTTTCGATACTCCATGAATTTTTTCAAAATATTAGAACCCCGTGAATCACATTCTTCCTGAAGCTCGCAAATGGCGTAAACAATACCATCCTCACCACACAAATTCCTTAAAATTTCATTATTTTCCTCAATAGCCAGGACAATGTCTTTAAACAAATTTGTCAGACAAACCACGAAATTCACCTGACTGTTATTATTTGGTTGCTCCATAAGTTCCACCAATTGCTCGAATTCCATCCTTGATCTCGTGGAAATTACCTTCTTTAAGTAACTCACATATACCTGCAAGCCCTCCTCTTCAAGGCCGAGAGGCGTGTAGAGCTTTATGAAGCGGATAATAGTTGGATGATCCCGCTGATCTACTGCGGCCAAAAGCCTCTTCTTGGCGATGCCTTCCAATTGCTTCTTGTAGGAAAGGAGCTGCTCACGCTGATCAGCAGCGGAGGAGTCTTTGAATTTGGAGTCAATTTGGAGGAAGGTCTGGATGTAGGATGAGGCCGATTCAAAATCCTCGGCGAGGAGAGATTTGTGGACGCCGTCAAGGCAGTTGGATCTATCGACAATGGCATCGATGCGGAGGAGCGTGTCTTGGACGCGCGATTGAGCGAGATCGAGGTGGCGGACCTTGGCAGAGACCTGATCGGCGAGGGAGGAGGTGGAGGTAACGTTGGAGAGCATGTAGGAGGAGTCAACCTTCACAATCTCCAAAACGTCAGCGGATTTCTGGAGGTTGGAGAGTTGGCGATCTAAATCGGAGCGCTGCGACAGTAAAGTTTCGAGTTCGAGATCCAGGGCTCGTTGGTAGGCAATGCATTCATGGAGGAGACGGGTCATGGCTCCCACGTCTGTCAGTTTGCTCACGTGTTCAAGCGCTTCCGCCGTGCCGAATTGCAGAGATGAGTTGGTGGAGGCATCTGCATCTGGTTCACTTCTCGGTGTTGCGGCCATTGGCGCAATTGACAATCCCCGAGGAGCTTCTTGCCAATGTTATTTTTTCACGCTAATAATGGAAATGGAATACACGCCAATAACAGCACTAATCTATCTATATGTTGTGCGAGCAAAGTTATAGTTTCAAGTTTTAGGGGTGTCTATCTTTGTTTTTGTAGTTTGGGATCAATAGATGATAGGTCCTATTTAAATCAAATAAAAATTGGATAGAATGCTATAATAATTTGGGACAGTTTTTATTTTAATGATTAATTTGTATGATTTAAAAATTTGTAAATATCGGGTTAGAAGTATAAATTTCTTAAATTGATAAAGGTTATATTGATAGCAAATTATAAAGGTTATAACCAGACTTGATTTTCATGGACATCAGTATACAATTAAAAGAAATTACCATGTTTCATTCTCAGAAGAATACAGAACAAAAGGTCTCCAAGTTTTCAATCAAGTATTGCGTAAATTCTTGCCCTATTTCTTAGGAATATTGAGAAGTTTGGACATTCTCTATAAGGATAATTCTGTATACAAAAATAACTGGTTTAGGGTTTTTTTTTTTTTTTTTATAAAATCGGGGAGTTGCCGGGTTCCCCGTCCCTTTTCGATAAAAATCAGCCATGTACATAGTGTTTTGTACAATATGTCACAAAGATTCTACACTACAAAAGAAGCCCAAAAAATATACAAAAGTTGGGCCAAGAAAAAATTGGGCAACCTGCAATTTCAGTCCAAATTCGTGTGGCCCAAGTGCAAAAATTCAGAGGCCCATCTGAAGTAATCTTTGGAATTCTGAAAAAAGGCCATTCAGCCCAGGCGAGAGGAAAGAAAAATATGAAATGAACCTCCTCAGCAAAGAAACGCAATTCAGCAACCAAATGCCCCAACAAAAACCTCCAAACACATTCTCTTCTTCTCAATTTGCCAGCACGTATGATCCACTGTTTTCCTTAAATATCCCTTCTCTTTTCTATTTTCTCTTTCTATCTTTTTGTTTTGTTTTTTTTTTTCTTTTTCTCGGCTGTTTCTTTTGCCACTTTTTCTTCATTTTTCTTCTTCTGTTAATCTTGCTATTGGTGCTCATTTCCATATCCACCAATCAACACAACACCTGCCTCATTATCATAGGAGCCAACAACCAATCTACCTAGCACCCCATAGTCCAATGAATTCAGCCATGACACCAACCATTCCCATCACCAAGAAAAGCAAGAAAAAACCAACAGCAAACTGAGCAAGGAGATGGAGCATAAAGACACAAAAGTTTGGGCATATGACATTTGGGCATCAACCTCAAATAAACAAACCTTGAGCCGCTTTTGAACCTTAAATACAGAATGATACACTCCAAAAAAATGATACAAAACATGAGAGGTATGCTGCAGCAGCTCGGTCAGAGGATAAGCAGAGGCTAAGAGGAGCATGCGGGTTGCCAAAGAACTGATAATAGCGAGTGTAGGATATGTGTATTCAAAAAGTACTAAAACAGTGCAATGTAACGTGAAAAAGAAAGGTAATTGCAGTGTGACTTGATCGAGGTTATGTGCAAAATGAAAGAAGAGAGTAAGCAAAGTAGTGTGTAGGCAGAATGATAATGAAAAACAAAACGTGTGCCCATGAAGGATCCTCGGTTTAAGCGACGGCAGGCCATACCGACACGAACCTGCCAGGCGTTGAACAAAACAAGATGGCCAAAGGAACTCTTCAGTGTGCGAATACCATTGCACAATGAAGGTGAGCAAATACTGAGGAGACGTGAGTTTAGCCCTGTTCAGATTTCTGTCAAGAACACCAATCCAACCATCAACAAAACCATCTAAATGGGAGTATATGAGAGTCGGTAGATGGGGAGGTTTCAGACCACAAGTGAACCATGTCCAAGAGGTTATGATTGAGGGAGAAGTGATATAATCAGGTAGGAGTTTAGCCAAAGAAAGGTGTTGAATGCAGAGAACATGGAATATGCAAGGGCAACAAGCCCTTTGTGTATAGCTCACAAATAACAAAATGAGGACCAAGAACAGGGACTCCCATCCAAATGCTCGTACTCTAAAGAATCGCACCAAGCATTTGTTGAGTCCACAACCTTCTGCACAGCATGTACAAAATCCCAAATTTTCTTTCAAACCATACAATGCATTACAGCAATAAAGCAGCCTCCTCTCATTAACAACACTAATCAACAACAGGTAAAAAAGAGAGCAGGGCATTACAAACCAGTTTCTGTCTCTTCCTGCTGTTTTTGTACCTGTGGAGACGCACATGTTGTGCTTCCTCGTTGGACCAGTTCAATTTTTGAGATATAGCAAAGCAGCGATGGTTAAGTGCCCCTAAAGCAATGTTCCTCCTTATCTTGCCTATAAATCATGCAAAAGAGAAGGGACTCTTGAGAGAGTTGATAGGGGAAGTTTTTTTTTTTTTTTTTTTTTTATTTAAACCACCCGGAGGTGAGAGGAGCTTTTCGGGGTCCCCGTCCCTTCTATATTACCAACCCAAAAGGAGCAAAAATACAACGGGGAGTACTGACTCCCTAGTATCCTCTACAAAGTAATAAATAAGGAATACTTACTCCCTTACAAGTTTTGAGAAAGAAAGCATAAATAAGGAGTACTACTCCCTTACAATGGTTTTTAAAAGCATAAAAAAAGAGTAGTACTCCCTTACAAAAGAATTTTCTAAACCTTAGTTCTCTACAATCAAGTTTATGAAGATGATGATGACTTGGATCGGTATGCCTCAAAAGTTGCTGGACCTGCACACAATTGACAAAAAGAAACAATTTTCCAAAAAGAAAGCTAGAATGGAACGGGACGTACCTCCTATGTATCATTTGCTCTGGGGGTTGTGTTGTATCATGTAAGCCTAGATTTGTACAGATAAGACTAGATAGAAACAGGTAAAAAGTTAGCCAAAATAAGGTGACTAACTCCCATTGAGTGTGCCTGTATGCTTTGGGGAGTATGACAACCTTACAAAAAATAGTACGCACAAGTTTCAAATAGAGGTAGTTAAGTGAAACTAGGAGTACTACCTCTTCACAACTCGGATATAAGGCATGCATAATTTATCAAGTCTGATTATACCTTTGATACTACCTGTGAGTTGTTCACTTCTTTTGATTGTTAGATGATGTACGGAACAAGCCTGGTTGGCAAGGAGGTCTGCAGCCTGGTTTCCTTCCCTATAGATGTGTGATATTTTTGTTTCCATTGTTGTAACACATTCTCTAATATGCTGCAGCAATGCTTGGTACTGCCAGGCTCCAGAAAAAGGCTTGGATATGAGTTGGATAATACTGTTGGCATCCACCTCTATCCAGACCTTATTAAATCCTTCTTGTTTGCAGATCTAAAGTCCTGTGGAAACAACTCTTAATTCAGCAGTGATATTTGAAGCTACACCAAGAGGTTCCATAAACACAAATAGGACCTCCCCCAAGCAGTTTCTGGCAATACCACCTGCACCAGATATTCCTGGATTGCCCCTCGATGCTCCGTCAGTATTAAGCTTCACCCAATCATCTGGTGGCCTAACCCAATGTACAACTATTAGTTTTTGGGCCCTCAGTTTCTGGTGAATATGGATCTGTAGTATATCTACAGCAACTGAATCCCCTTTCCAATGATCCGCTTTCCAAAGTTTGGCTCGAGTGATGGTGTTAAGGTGCTCAACAATTTTGTATATGATAGAAGATGCTTTGAATGAAATTCCCCTGTGCTTAGTATCGTTTCTTACAGTCCATGTATTCCACATTACCAGCATTGGGATAAGGTCTCTGATGTATAGATGTGATGAATTTCCAGGTCTCCATGCTTGGATAAATAGAGTGATGTTCTGTGTTTGAGGGAGTGTAATGTGGAATATCTCAGCAAAGAAATTCCAAGCTTCTCTTGTCTGATTGTTCTCAAGAAACAAATGTGGTTCAGTTTCTTCAGCAGCACAACAACAACACTTTGATGCCATGATGATTCCTTTCTTCTCCAGTCTAATTTCCACAGGAATCCATCCATGTATTAGTCTCCAGAGAAAGATTAATATGGTTGGAGTAAGTAGGGGAGACCAAATTCTATTGAAGAGGGCAGATGGTGTTTGGTGATCTCTGATATGGTTCCATGCTGATGTTGTAGTAAATCTGCCATCTTTTGAAAGTTTCCAGTGAGGGTGGTCAGGCTGATCATGGTGTATAGGGACAGATATTATCAGTTCCACTAAATGAGGAGGTAGAACCTGTTGCAATTTTTGTATGCTCCAGCTTCCCTCAGACCAAAATAGCTTGACTGGTTCATGGGAGACTACTTCACAGTTGAGAAGTTCCTGAAGTATCCCTTCATGTAGCCAAAGGTCGTGCCAAAAGGAAACTTCGCCTTGGCCAAGACTCCAGTAAATATATTTTTGTGTTTCAGTTCTGATAGCACAGAGCCTTCTCCAGATAGGGGAGTCATTTTTTGAATGTCTAGCCAATCCAGGAAAGTGTGCTCCACAATATTTGCTGAGGGTGAATTGTGCCCATAAGGAATTATTGAGCCTTAACCTCCACCACATTTTCTTAGAGAAGGCCTCATCAATATCTCGGAGATTTCTAACCCCGAGTCCTCCTTCATTAGTAGGGTAGCAGGTTTTATACCACCTTGTCCAGTGTATTTTCCTCTTTTCTGCTGTTGATCCCCAAAAGAATTTAGTAAAAAGTTGTTCCAGTTTCTGTATAATACCAACAGGAGGATTAAGCACTTGGAGGAGATATATAGGCATAGACATAAGAACACTTTTAATAAGCTGTAGCCTGCCTCCAAGAGATAGATGGCAGTACTCCCATCCTGTGATTCTGGTTCTGACCTTGTCAATAAGGGATTCATATAGGCATTTCTTTTTGTTTCCCTTGTATAGAGGTGCTCCTAAATAGAGGATAGTCAAGTTCTTCATTGTGAATCCTGTGTTGTGTTTTATTCTTTGAGAAAGGAGATTCGCCTTTTTCCCTGGGACAAAGAAACTTTTGCTGTGGTTGATTTGCTGACCTGAAACTTCTTCATAGTTCTCCAAGAATTGCATAAGTTTCAGCAATCCAGATTCAGCACTGTTTGTAAATATGATTATGTCGTCAGCATATGATAGATGTGAGATCAAAACTCTGCTGCTGGTCTGGTAGTACATATCTGGATTGTTTTTAAATAAATGGTCCAGTCCTCTGGATAGTGCTTCAGCAGCAATTATAAATAGAGCTGGGGAAATAGGCATCTTGCCTCAATCCTCTGGTTGATTTGAAGAAGCCTGCCGGTTCTCCATTAATGAGGACTGAAAACCAGCAATGTTCAACAGCATTTTTGATGAGAGAAATGAATCTTGGGGGAAATCCCATTCTGGTCATGATAAAATAAAGAAATCTCCAGCTGACTTTATCATATGCCTTTGACATGTCCAGTTTAATAACAAGGTTGCCAGTGCTGTATCTGAGGTCCAGTGAATGGATTAGCTCTTGTGCCAGGAGTATGTTATCTCCAATCAGCCTTCCTGGCACAAAGCCACTTTGAGAAGGGGAGATCAATTGTATTAGGTGGGGAGCTAGTCTGTTGTAGAGGAGTTTCGTGAGGATTTTATTAGTAACATTGCAAAGTGAGATGGGTCTGAAATCATGCCATCCTCGAGGGGATTCAGTCTTGGGGATTAAGACAATAGAGGTGGCAGTGAAGCTTTTGGGCATGGGGGTGCCTCTGAAATAGTCTTTAGCAGCTTCCAGAAGGTCAGTTTGGATGAATTCCCAACATGTTTGAAAAAATGCAGAAGTGAAGCCATCAGGTCCTACAACACTGTCCTTGTTAATATTGAAGACCACTGTATGGAGCTCTTCAAGTGTAGGTGGGTTGCACATTGCATCAGCAGCAGGCCCAGGGATTTGTGGGAATTGGAAGGGAGGATCAAAGGAATCAACTTCTAGAGAACATTCTGTAAGAAGTTTCTTGAAATATTCAGCAGCAGACATTTTGATTGCAGTAGGCTCTGTGATTTCCTGATCCTCGTACATAATTCTGCGTTTGTGAGCTTTCAATCTTTTCTTTTTTACAAGGGAATGAAAGTATTTTGTATTACGTTCCCCTGCTTCAAGCCATTTGCAGTTGCTCTTTTGCTTCCAAAATTCAGACTCAATTGTGAGGGCCTGTATAAGTGCAGCATTACATCTGTTTAGGACTATTTTGTTGGCCTCTGTGGGGGCTTGATCAAAACGTTTTTCAGCCTGGTCTGCTTCATATTTAGCTTTCTCCACAGCATTAAATACATTTCCAAATGTCTGAGTATTCCAGCTCTTAAGAGTATCCTTAATCCTGTACATCTTTTGTTGAAGTTTGTGCATGCCACAACCATGAGTGGGGAGGTTCATGCCTGCTTGACTGTGTTTAGGAAGGTGTGGTGTTTAATCCACATAGTCTGAAACCTGAATGATGAGGGGCATCTTTGTGTAGTTTTTTCTGCTCTGATGAGTAGGAGATGGTGATCAGATATCCTTCTGGCCAGGTGGGAAGCCCTGGTCTGATTAAAAAGATCTGTCCATTCTTTGGAGTATAACACTCTATCCAGCCTTTTCCAAATACGGTTATTAGTCCAAGTGTATGGCCCCCCTTCGAATCCTGCATCAATAAGTCCTGTTTCCATCATCATATCTCCAAAATCCTCCATTGGGCCCATCCTGTTGATAACTCCTCTTTGATTCTCTTCAGCATGCAAAATGGTGTTAAAATCTCCTCCCACAAGCCATGGAACATTTTCAGTGGAGAGGGTATATAATTCTTCCCATAGAGCTCTTCTCGGGGTTTTGTAACATTTAGCATAGACAAATGTGCAAAAAAATGGGTTCTGAAAGACACCCTGATGAGATTTTAACATGTAGAAATTGTGGGTTATCTTTCACCACTTGAATGTTAGTACCAAAAGAAGCAAAACACCAAATCTTATTGTTAACATTGGAAACCATGGAGTGAAATCCAAATCTACGAGTAAGGAAAGTAGCATTTCTATGTACAAAGGGTTCTAAGATAACCAAAATTTTAGGTTTGTGTTCTATGCAAATATCAAACAAGGTTTTTTGTTTTTCAGCTTTCCCTATACCTCTGATATTCCAAATTATAGTTTTAAACATTAAAATTGAATGGAGGAAGAAGAGGACGATCTTGTGTTTCTTTTTGTGGTAGCTTGTGGAGATTGTTTTGATTTTTTTGCTTTGCCTCCTGTTTTTCCAGCATTAGTGTTACATGCATGATCTTGTGACTTGTTCCTTTTGTGTTTACTGGTTTCAGCAGATTCTAACAGTATGTCATTATGTTCAGTGTTTTGGCTTTGATGTTGTGAATGTTCAGGATTGACTTTTTCTTTAGTTTGGAAGATGGCTGCAGCTCTATTTAAGCCCTGGGGACCTGTTTGTTGTAGCATAGAGGTGGCTTCCATAATAGGGGAAGATTGAAAGCAAAGACTTCCTGTTTTACTCCTCCCATGGTGTGAAGAATTCCTGCAGCAAGAAAATTGCCGACTCATGGAGGTTGAGGCCTGGGAATGATTGCTGCTGCAGTAGAGAATCTGCAGCAGCAACAGGGTAGCAATGCAACAGAGTAATTTCATCAGCGTAGATGTGCTGCTGTTGATCTTTCAACGGAGCAGCAGCAGAAGAACGTGTTGCAGCAAGGGCAGAGGTGCTGCAGCAATAGAGGTGCACCAAATTGTCATCTGAAACAGCAACAGGGGTTCGTTTTTTTGGGCCTGTAAAGACAAGAATTCGTGAAAATGGGGGGTTGCATCAGAAATGCTTCAAAAATTGAAGGGGATCTGAAGCAAACGAAAAAAACTCCCTGAATTTTGTCGTTGCTCAGCTCTGTGCATCCGTGAAGGCTCATTTGAAGCGAATGTATGGAGTGCCCTGCATATCACATTGAATAATACCGTTAATTTGACCTTGAAGCTCATCTCCGCGGGATATTTTTGAGGACTGAGTGTGACATGCCAGATTGACAAGGAAGTCTGCTTCCATGTTACCCTCCCTATAAATGTGCGAGATTCAAAATTCAGTGCGATTGAGGAACATCTGAATTGCCTTGAACATGTTTTGGAGAGACCAGTGAGCTTTTGAGGGGCAATTAACCAGCCGAATCAGGCTGTTTGCATCAACTTCAATCCAGATTTTATTCAAGCCTTTAGAGTGGCAGATTTGGAGTGCTCTGTACAACCTGAACACTTCCGCAAGCATGTTTGTGGCTTGTCCAATAAACTCATGGAAAGCAAAGATTGCAAGTCCCTCGGTATTTCTAGCAATCCCCCCGGCTCCAGAAATACCCGGATTACCTTTTGATGCTCCATCAGTGTTAATTTTAATCCAACCCCTGTCCGGCTTGTCCCAGTTGACCTTAATCACTTTGAAGTTGTTCAGATTGTGAGCTTTGCACCCCATACCTTCAGCAAGGTATTTATCTCCTTTCCAGTTAATGAGGTGTGCAAATTTGCTCCTGCCGATAGTCTCAATGTGCTGTCTTACCTTCCAAATGATCCGGCCAGAGTTAAAGCTCATACTTCTATGCTTCACATCATTTCTTTCCAGCCATCCAAACCACAGAACTAGCAGGGCGGTGAGCATTCTGATGTGGTTATTTCCTGCCGCAGAGATTCTCCAAAAGTTTAAGAACAGAATGATGTGACTCGTATCAGGCAGGCGCATGTTAAAGACTTCAACAAAGTGATTCCAAACGATCGCAATTCCTGTGCACTCAATGAATGTGTGCTGAATAGATTCACAATTGTTGCAGCATGTATATTTGGATGTCAGTTGGATGCCCTTTGCTTGGAGTCTCTCGTCAACTGGTACATTATTGTTAAGGAGTCTCCAAAAGAACACAGACATGGTGGGCGTGAGGTAAGGGCACCAGATTTCACGAAGAAGCTGTTGTGATGCTTTCGTGTGTCGAATTTGATTCCATATTGACTTGGTGGAGAAAGTCCCATCACTTGAGAGTTTCCAATGTATCGTGTTTGCAAAGGTTGAGTCGAATGGGATTTGGCAGATGTGGTGAACCAGATTAGGGGGTAATACTTGATGGAGCTTCTGAGAATCCCACCTGTTGCCCGACCAGAAAAAATTGACAGGTGCAAAACTCCACTGGTGTTCGGGGGCTGACTCACAAAGGGCCTCTTCGCCCACCCAATTATCATACCAGAATGAGATCTTGCCTTCACCAAGCGACCAAAAACAATGTGCTTCAGCTTTTTTCCTGATTTTCCAGAGTCTTTTCCAGTTCGGGGAGGCAAAATATGGAAGGGCAGCAGTAAGAGGATGTGATCCTTTACAATATTTGTCCAAGATAAATTGTGACCACAACGAGTTCTGGTTTCTAAACCTCCACCAGGCTTTGAATTGGAAGGCTTCAACCATGTTTTCAATCTTTCTCATTCCTAAGCCTCACTCCTCTGTTGGAAAGCAAATGGAGTCCCACGAAGTCCAATGATTTTTCTTGTGTTCTCCAAACGACCCCCAAAAGAATTTGTTAAAGATCTTTTCAATGCGTTCCATGACATATTTTGGTGGCTTCAGCACTTGTATGAGGTAGGAGGGGATTGCACTAAGCACACTTTTGATGAGTTGTAATCTGCCACCATGCGATAGCAGGGCTTTCTCCCATCCTGTCGTTCTGTTTTTAATTTTTTGAATTATGCCATCAAATAGCACACCTTTCTTGTTTCCTTTAAAGAGAGGGGCCCCAAGGTACGTGGTGGGCAGGAATTTCAGCCGGAACCCCGTAGCCTGTTGAATGCGTTGGATCCTTAAATTAGAAGACTTTCTGTCAACAGTGAAAGAGCTTTTGCTTTTGTTGATTCTTTGACCCGAAATGCTCTCATAAACCTTAAGGAATTCCATGAGAGTATTGAGTTCCTTTCTGGTACCCTTACAGAAGATTATGACATCATCTGCAAAAGCGAGGTGTGAGACGTTGATGCTGCACTTAGAGTGAGATCTGAGCCGAGGGTGTTGATTGAAGAGTGCTTCCAAACCTCTTGAGAGGCATTCTGCTACAATGACAAAGAGGGCTGGAGAAAACGGATCCCCTTGGTGAAGTCCTCGAGTTGACTTAAAGAACCCTGCACCTTCCCCATTAATGAGTATGTTGAACCAACAATTTTCAATGAGTTTCTTGATGAGGTTAGTCCATTGCTCAGGGAATCCCAACTTAGCGAGCATACGATAGAGGAAATTCCAGTTGCAATCGTAAGCTTTTTCCATATCAAGCTTCAGTATAGTGTTATTAGGGGAGCCTCTTTTACCAAGACAATTCGTGAGCTCTTGTGCAAGTAGTATGTTGTCGGCAATCAAACGCCCTTGGACGAACCCGCTCTGTGCAGGTGAGATGATTTTTGGGAGAAGCATAACAACTTGGTTATTGAGTATTTTGGACATGATCTTTCCCGTGACGTTGCAAAGGCTGGTTGGTCGGAAATCCTTCCAGGTGATAGGGGTCTCAGTCTTCGGAACCAGAACGATTGTAGTGGTTGTGAAGTTTTTTGGAGGTTGGGTACCGGAGAAGAAGTCCAACACCGCTTCATACAGATCCTCCTATAATATGTCCCAACAGACTTAGAAAAAGTGGGCTGAGAAGCCGTCTGGTCCAGCAGCACTGTTTGGGGACATGTAAAAAACAACAGACTTCACCTCCTCCTTTCCGGGGGCTATGTGGAGGTGCCTAGTGTCTTCCTCTGAGAGAATAGTCGGAACCCAATCAAGGTCGCCGTGTGTTGTGTTGTCCTCCTCTGTAAAAACCTGCTTGAAGTAGTCGACCACAGATGCGCGGATATCATCTTGCTCCGTAAGAGTAACCCCATCATGTTGGATTTCGTGAATACGAGCTTGATTTTTTTTCTTTTTAACCAAAGAGTGGAAGTACTTCGTGTTCTTTTCCCCTTCTGAGAGCCATTTACAAGCTGCTTTTTGCTTCCAATACGTTTCCTCAATTGAGAGTGCAAGTGTAAGTTCAGCTGTGGCTTTATTCATCGCAATAAGCAATTCATCCGACGGATCAACATCGTATGCTTGTTCAGCAGCATGGGCTTTCTCTTCTGCCTTCTTTATATTCTCAAAAATGTTGCCAAAAACTTCGTGATTCCATGTCTTGAGGGCTGATTTGAGTCTGAAGAGTTTCTGTTGGAATTTATACATTCCTCGCCCATGGATGGGGAATTGCCATGATGTACGAACCAGATTTTTGAAGTCATGATGTTTAGACAACATATTTTGGAAGCGGAAGGGGGCCGGGCCCTTTCTCGGTTCTGCAAGGATGGATAAGAGGAGAGGGCAATGGTCTGAAACGTTACGAGTGAGGTGTTGGACACGGGAAGACGGGAAGGTGTTGTTCCATGTGTGGGACAATAAGTATCTGTCCAATCTCTGCCAAAGTCGATTTTTGGACCATGTGAATTGAGCTCCTTCAAATCCCGAATCTTGAAGGCCACAATAAAGAAGCATAACACCGAAGTCTTCCATAGTTTTGATTTTGGGGGCTGCTCCACCTTTCCTCTCACTAGCATGGAGGGTGACGTTAAAATCCCCTCCAAGCAGCCACGGATCATCTCCAATATCAATTTGCTTGAGAGTTTAGGGTTTAGGGTTTTTTTTTTTAAATCGGGGATTTGTCGGGCTCCCCGTCCCATCTAAATTAAAGCGAGAATGAAAATAAGTGTTTTTTACAATCCCAAAAACAAGCTCCTACACTAAGCCCAACAACATTTTCAGCAAAGAAAAACCCAAAATAAATTTAGAGTCCAAAAAATGAGAGGCCCATGTAGATAAAGCCTAACCTCAGCCCAATTGCAAAGCCCAGTTGCGTGGTTCAGATTTGAAGTGCACAGTGGACTCGACCCAGAAGACCCAGCCCACAGTTTTAGCCCAGCAAACTTTCAACCTATAGCAGATTTAAGCCCCAGTGTCCTCCGGTCTAATCTAAAAATGGCCCAGCAGCAAAAAACTTTAATCCAGCAGCAGCGGCCCACAAGAGATGGCCCAACATCCTCAAAACTTGCGGCCGAGCTTAAGGAGAAAAACAGCAACAGAGGCCCTGAAAATTGCCCTCTGCAACACTCCATTTTCAACAACATTTGTCCACCAAATTCTCACAAAAAAAACAACATGAGCTTCACCAAGAATTCAACAGCAGCAGCAAAACTTCACCATATTCTGCAGCCCAAAAACCCCCTTTTTCCTTGCCCAATCTCCAGCCCAAAGATCAACAGCATTTCAACACCAGAAACTCCATATCAGCAGCAACTCCAGCAGAAAAACAGCACAACGTAGCAGCAATGAAAATTTCCAACCAAGATAAAGCAACTCCACACAAAAGTCTAATAACCTCAATTTCCAACCAAGATAATCTCAGAAATCACCAACGCCAGCAACAAAATTGGAAGTTACCGAAGAAATTCTCCTTCTTCCGTATCAAAGGGGTTCATGTTCAAGGAGCACGTGGGGTTTAGGGTTTAGGGTTTAGGGGTTTAGGGTTTAGGGGTTACGGTTTAGGGGTTAGGGTTTAGGGTTTAGGGTTTGGGGTTTGGGGTTTGGGGTTTAGGGTTTAGGGTTTAGGGGTTAGGGTTTAGGGGTTTGGGGTTTAGGGGTTTGGGGTTTGGGTTTGGGGTTTAGGGGTTTAGGGTTAG
>JACGWO010000009.1:8466383-8538883 GCA_034509735.1 Sesamum alatum
ATTTTAATATATTTAAATATTTACTCATAATTAATAAATAAAAATAATATAAATATTTTTATATTGAATCTGGACCATTTATTAAAAATTAAGTAAAATATGAACCATTGATTTGTGTATTAAATCTGGACCCTTGATTCAAATGTAATGAAATCTAAACGTTATTTTATTTTCTTTAAATTTCAACCGTTCGATGAACAACAAGCAAAATCTAACGGTTCATAAATAAAGATGTAAATTAATTTATTGACAGAAATGAACCCCCAGTCGCATGAAGGGCGAGTGGGATACACCTCCGGATGCAAGGGGGTGTTTTGCCCTATTTTGAAGATAACAGGGGGGATTTTACTGTTTTTTTTTTTCACAAGGGGGTATTTTAAACATTTATAAAAACACAGGGGGTTAAATTGCATTTTATCCTAAACTAGTGTGTATGGCACACTCAAATGTGTGTGCAATTAATTTAAAAAGTAAATAATATAATTATTATTTCTTTAAAATATCTATGTTAGTTAAATTAAAAAAATAGTAAAAAAAAAAATTGTGGAAAGTTATTAAGAGAATAGTGGGGAAGATAGAGATAATTAGAGGTTAAGAAAAGAAAAAAAAATATAAATAAGTTAAAAAATACAAAAATTGCGGACCAAAAAAATTTGAGATACCAAAGAGGTGATCTTCAATTATAATAAAGTATAGATACAAATAACGGTAAATGGAATAATTACAAAATACTCTCTCATTATTTGAAAAATTAAAATACCCTCCTCAATTCAAAATATTTATGTAGCTCCTAAACAATGACGTGAGAAATAATACTTTATCCTTAATGATATTTTTTAAAAAAATATATATTTGAATAAATATAAAAAAAAATCAGAGGGTGGGTAAAATAAATAATTTATAGAGAATATTAATTCATAAAAATATTTTAAAAAAATATAAAAAAGATAAAAAAAATTATAATTTATAATTTATAATCCAAAAAATCATTTGGGCAATTCACTCCAAAAATTATATGAAAACCTAACAGGGTCTAACGAAATCGGCTCGTTATTAGACGGACGTTAAAGTTGTTAGAATAGGTGACCGTCAAGCCGATTTATTGGCTCTTTGTAAACTATTCTATACGATCTTTTTCAATAATATGTTAATATAAGAAATGTTCTTTAGCCATCTTCATCATATGCTTTTAACATTATATTTATATGAGCATTTGGTTGAAGCCCTTAGATCAATTATGCTACGGGGTTGGCTCGCGCATATGATGGCAACCATGAAACCAACCTCTATGGTTTAATCTAAAATATTCCAAGTCGATGAATCGATCGAGACAGGGCATCGACCATTCCTTAAAGACTTGCATTAAGTGATGCGTTCATATGATGAATGTCGAGTTCATAGACAGAGACGTATCACGTCTGCGCACTTTAGTGTGTGCTTGATAAAGAGTTATCAAGTTCATTGAATTGACTCGCATGAGTTGTCATATGGAAGTCCTATATGGCATGATCGGTATGACTAGAACTCCTAGGCTACGATAGTGCACTAGCTAGTCCTTAGACTTGAGGTTCCACAGTAACCTTGTGCATAGGACGGCTATGACTTGATCATGTACAATGTGGTCTCAGGTTTCATCCTGGATCACTATACGGTCATGTTTCAGACATAGTTGAAGCATGCATAGAGGTTGGTGAGTTCCAAGATAGGATCTGTTACTTATCATGAGATGATAACGAACCTCCTATGATCTCTACATTATGCGGTCCTCGAAGCCCATGGCCATGGCTATTGATCAAATAGGAGAAAGGATTTTTCCTATATTGATAAATTGGAAGCATAACTTGGAGAGTTGATACATAGACATCAAAGTCGATAATGAAAACCGGTAGCTAATTCCATGCCCTAGACTTTGATCAGGAGGTTAGTAGCGGAGGGACCGTATCTGCATGGTACGTGTAGCTCACAAGTTCACGCAATAATTCACATATTCTCTAGTGCAATGGACCATTACTAGATGGCCACCCATGGTGACGGGTACTCTCCAATTAAGGAGTTAATTGAGGGTGATTAATTATAATAAGATCTAATTAATCTAACGCAAATAAGTTGCTAATTAAATTGTATATAATATACAAGCCCAAGTCTAGCTGAATAGTGAATCTAAAGGGTCACACACAAATCCATGATGGAATTATTGGAATTAATTTGTAGAATTAACTATGGAGAATAAATCAATTAATTTAAGGAGTTAAATTAATTGATTGAAATCATTTATGAAATCATTTGATGGGAATATTAAATAATAAGATTATTTAATTTGGAGTCTAAATTCACAAGCATTAATTTGATTAAGTAAGACTTGTGATAGATTAATTAAGATGAATCTATTTTGAGCTTGAAAATCAATTATTTAGATTAATTGATTTGGGCTTATATTTAATTAAGGAATTAAATATTATGGGCTAAATAATTAGTTGAGAATTAATTAAAATTGGACTTAGTCCAATTGAAAATTAAGATAAAGCCTAAGACCTTAGCCCAAGTCCACAAGACAAGATTCATTGAACATAGACATGACTTGTTTTCAATTTTTAGATAAAGAAGAAAATATGAGTCATGCTAAAGCTTGTCTATAAAAAGACAAGTGTAAAAGAAGAAAATATGACTCATGCTAAGCTTGTCTATAAAGAAGACAAGTGTAAAAGGAGAAATAAATGAGTCATGCTAGAACTTGTCTATGAAGAAGATAAGTGTTCTAAGAGCAAGACAAAAGACCTTGTCTACAGTCATTGTAACTAGTGCAAAGGAATGTCTATAAAAAGGGGTACAAAGCAAGAGATTAATATACCATCTTTCTACATACAAAGATACAAAAACTCTTGCTTTCCTTTTGCTCTCTAGCTCTTAGATTTTCTCTCATTCAAAGCTAGAAAGTCTAGCTTTCACTTTAGCCTTGGTCGTATGTTCATTTCTCATCTCCAAAAGAGAAGAATTCCCTTGATTTCTCCATAGATCAATAGTTGATCTACCATAATCCTCCAATACCTACTAGCATAGGTTTGAGGGTGATTCCATCATAGGTGGTGTGGACTAACTTTAGAGGGAAGACACTTGTGTTCCTACCGTGAACAACAATTAAAGGCGCTTCCATTTTGACGTTCCACCAATTTTAAGGTAAGGTTGTTTTTGAGAAAGTTCAAGTAACCAACATCAACCGGAGAGCAAGAAAGGTTAGTTTCTCTTAACTATTCAATTGACATCCTTTTATGCATGAGATCAAAATCGTAATAGCAACAAGATGGGTGATTTGATCGCTAATTATAATATTATTTTGTAATTAAAATCTTAATTTCCGCTGCGTTTAACGTCTCGGGACTTATACAAAGCTAACAAAAGTTAGGGCAGTAATTATAATTTCTGAAACAATAAGGAGGTAATTGTAATTACAGTAAAACCTCTATAAATTAATAACTTTGGGACCATGAAATTTTATTAATTTAGAGAGATATTAATATATCGATAAATTAATATTTTATTAATTAAAAGAGAGACTTTTTAAATTCAACAAATTTAGTACATATGTATTGAAAATAAATGAATTCATATATGTTTCATTGATTATATTCATGCATAAATCAATTATTTATAATTAATTAAATATATTCATGTATAATATCAATTCATTGTATACAATTAACTACTACATTCACGGACACATGTATCAATTCATTGTAATTACTTTAATATACATATTTACATTAATTTATTGCACTTAAATAACTATTATAACCAATTAAATATATTCATGCATGATGTGAAACATATACTATATAAATCTCAATATGGAAATAAAATAATTCATAATACCCAACCATGTATTCTCATCTAAAATGCATCGCAAAATCATCCATGAATGATCAAATGCGTAAAACATTATGTGAGTATAAGAGAGTCCATCCCACATGCACTCAAAAAAATTTACAAGAGTGGATTGATGAAAAATATCGTTTGAAAAGTTAGTCAATGTACAATATCAAAAATTTGGCTGCAATTAAAAAAGTTATGGTTGAAATCCAATTAGATTTAAATTTTAAAAAAAAATCAAGCAACAATAGATTCATATTTTAACAAATTACCATAATATTTATAATTGCAATATTTATGAATTATTAATTTAGAATTTTAATAGGACCTAATATTTATAAAGGGATTTTTCGAGAAATTACTATCTTATTATCTTATTGAATTTGATGATTTTTTACAAAGCCCAAGTCGGGATCGAAAGATTTTATTATTTTAGAGAGTTTATTAATTTATAAAGTATTAATTTATAGAGTTTTTACTGTATATCAAACCTTTAGGAATGTGGTTGTAATTTACCCTACAAATAAACAAGATAAAGAAAAAGGAAACCCCCGGCCCTTGGATAAAATTCATTTTTGTCCCGGATATTTAATTTCAACTTTAAAATATTTTTTTTTCAACTCATTTTAAATTAGTCCATCTAATGAATAACTTTTCAATATTACCCTTATAACAACTTTTTATTTTTTACAAAGAATATCATTTTAATCCCTCATTTTGCAATTTCAAATGGTAATTTGGTCCCTGGCTCATAATTTAAAAAGACATAACCGTTTTAATTGGAAAAATTATCATTGGGCAATTATTTAGATAATAACTTGATCAATGGCATATAAATATAATTATTATGAATTTAATGAACTTCTTAAAACTTTCAAATAAAAGAACACTTGAATAAATAGGTTGGAGAAAAAAATTAAATAAAAAGTATAGAAAAAGATTTAAACATAAAATCTTCTAAAATTAGAATCTAAATAAGAAAATGAATATCTGAATTAAAATGTTGAAGAATGGCACATATATTTACTTTAAAATTGTAATTGTATAAATGTACCTACTCGACCAAGATGATACACATTTTTGGTTTTAAAATGGGTTAAAATGTATAAAAACACCCCTATGTTTTGAAAAGTCGGCGAAAAACTCCTTTGTATTTTAGAAATAGGCGAAAAAACCCCATGTGTTTTGTAAAATTAAGTTCAATCGCCCCTCTCCGTTAAAGAGCACTAACGGTGTTAATTTTTTTGACAAACTGACCGTTATGCCCTTACTTATTATATATTATTATTTATTTTACTGACGTTCGATCTTTATTGATTATATCAGAATCGTTAGATCTAATCAATTAATTTTGACCATTGATCTTAAATTTATAAAAACAAATCAATGACATAGATTTAACTAATTTAAAAATGTATATTATAAAAAATAATACTATTATTATTCAAAAAGATAAATTAAATTAAATTACCCCCCACCCCAACCCGCTCCCCTGCTGCCTTCTCTTCCCCACCCCCCCACCCCCCGGCTGCGCGCGCTCTCAATCACCGCCGGAGCACCAACCTCCCCACCGACTCCTTAGAAAGGGGCGACGACGAATTTGGACGACTTGTCGTTGCCCAGATCTGTGTTGTTTTGGGCAACGGCGGTCGCCCAGATCGGGGGCAACGACGACGACGTCGCTCTGTCCAAATTTGGGTGACCGTCGTCGCTCAGAACACAGAAGGGGGCTGTAAACAAATTTTCATGTTCCTGAATTTAACGAAATACGAAATTTATTACAAATAAATTCTTGAATTGAATTGAGTATTTTGTGGGTGCGAAATCTCTACTTGAAAACCTCTGATTCTTCTCTTCAAGAACGTGATCTTTGACTTCGGCAACTTCGGAGGTGAAACTGTGACGTTTGATCTCCTCTGACGTTGACTTTGACTTTGAATAACGTTAATTCGGGGTCGTTGACTTGTTCCCGGATCAAACGCTATAAACTTGACGATTTTTGACTTGAATTTGGGATGTTCTTGGTGGATTTGAGACTTTGATCTTCCGCCAAGGTGGACTTCTGTCTTGATAACGTTAATTCGCCGGCCTTCAGACTTGTCGAATCAAACGCTGACTTTGGACGATTTCCGCGACGAACGCCTTGAATCTTGCCTAGAACGCCGTGGATCTTCCTTGATTTGCTTGAGAGGACTTCGAGACTTCTTGAATGCTCTCTTGCTTGTATATGTGTGTGTGTTTTGAATGAGTTACCATGACCCCTTTATATAGTTGTCAAAGAGGTAGAGTTGTGGTGAACTTGAACACTTATTTTGTATTATCCCTTTATTTTAATTTAAAGAGATAAATACATTAAATATTTGGGAAGACATGATTGGTCAATTTCAATATTATCTCTTTAATTTTTGTATTTTTTTGAAGAGATAATATGAAAAATATTTGTCTTGATTTGATTGGCAGGAACACCTCACTTTGACACGTGTCGGCCACTGATTTGATGACGAAATATATATTAAAATATCAATTAATTTAACTATTTATATTTAGAATTAATTTAGTAAATTCCAAAATATAAATAGAAGAATAGGATATAATTGATAAATAATATATATTTTCCACTTGTCGTCATTTGATTGGGCGCAAGATTTATTTGTCTACAAATGCCCCCTCGAGACTCGTTCACGAACATATGCTTGAAAATATAATTTTCAAAGTGAATGAGTCGCGAAAATATGAATCAAATTTACATAGGCACCATAATTTTGAATTTGCTTCTATTGTTCTGAATTGAATCATTTGTTGGTTTTGAGAATAATGAAGCAAACTTTCTTTATTGCCTTTTATCAAAGAGACTTATTTGAATTGGGCTAAAGAACAGAAACTGATCCATATACAACAACCTAATCCATTTCTTTCCTTCTTCTCAATATACCTTGGGCCCACTTGCATAATGTGTCATTTTTTTTTTCTTCCTTCCTTTATGCGATATGCCGTGAGTTGTGTCTTCATTTTGCATTCGCAAGGTATGTTTTCTTTTTTTGACAGAAGACCCAACACTGTTTCTGAAGTAGAATTCACCTAGACCTCTTCCTTCTTGTTAATTCGATTACAACTGAAGCTTTGAGAACTCGAATTAATTAAAAGAAAACTCTCATCTGGGTAGTCTTCTAATCTAATCAAACCTCTACAAACCACTGAATTTGATTAAATCTGAGCTTTTGGAAGCATTGCTATATAAAGGACTCAACTCTGCCATTGCAAACGTAGCTCTTGTGCATTCGCAAGGTGGGCTTCCGACCAGAATAAATTCTTTCCTCAACTTCAAATATATGCCTATAACCTGTTTGTAGTAATGCTCCATTTGATTTTTCGCAGATTTCTCGGCTAGTGGGAAGCTTTCGGCTTATATTTTCCTCTCCGAATTTTGATCGACCCATTACAGTGACGTTGCTCGCTTCAGCTTTCTTCCTCCGGAACCCGTGATTATTTCGAGTTGGCGGTGCTTTAAACCCGACAAGAATACGAGTCCTTTTTGCAGCAGGTATTTTTTTTTTTCAGCCTAGAAACAGAATTTGAACTGCAAATTTCTTCTTGGATTTCAACTAGCTCTTTACGGTAACACTTTCCAGCTCAAGGTTTAATTTCAGAATTGGCCAATGCTCTTTTTCCTTTTATTTTGCATTGACGTAGCATGTGAACTCGTTCTTTTGCCGCTAGTTTTCGTTCGTCTCCGTAATGCATTGACGACATAGATTTAGATAATCTCCTTTCTTCTTTCCATGTCAGTAGTGCATTGAAGATGTAAGACTAAACAATCATATTATTTTGGGCCTAGGTAATGCATTAAAGAAAGCCAAAAATCACATTGTTTCCTTGAGCTTAGCAAGAGCATTAGATCCCTTTCTTTTAGTTGGCTAACCAATTTGTTGTTGTTGTTGTTTTGTTTTTTTTTTTTTTTGAAGTATCCGTGACGAGCTCTCAATTTGTTACGAGGCTTATGTTGAAATTGTCAAATCCCTGTTCGCCACTTTGAAAATCTCTGTCTCGATAATCTCTATTCGCCACTTTTGGAAGCTACACAAATTTTACCACTTGCTCCCTCCATCTGTTTACATTGTCCACGAAATTGTTGAACTAATTTGGATACAAATTGCTGAATAGGATTTCAACAGTTGCGCATTGCTGAAGTTGGACTTTCTAGGAACAACATGAATTTTACATTTTTTTTTTTTTTTTTTTTTTTGGTTATCACCAACTAATCCATGTAAGAAAGAAACAATTTTGAAGTGGCCCAAGCTGCCCTATGAACTTTTATAATTTATTTGAGTCTCTATTTTTTAGTAACTCAATTAAATTCTTGTTTTTTTATAGATCACAACATGGTTTACTTCAAAGACGAGCCTCTTTCCTCCGGTCAACAGAACTTGATCATTCTTGACGATGAAACTCAACCCTCGGACAAAGGAACAACTTTGGTGACTCATGCTCCTCTCATTGGTCGATATGCGAAGCAATGGCCAAGGTTGACGACTCCACTTCATACGGAACAATGGTCTCGAGAAGTCTCATTGAGCAAGACTTCCAAGGCGTGGTCTCTACAAGCGACTCATCACCGTTGTTCTGACGAACCAAGCTCTCTACCGACGTTGGGCCGCCGCATCATTGAAGGGAAAGCCAAGTGGGGCGACAACGTTCACTTTGCCGGCGAGTTCCGCATCATCAAAGGGTTTTGGGAGTGGACGGAAGACGTACTTAGCCGGTGCAAAGACAAGCTAGTCGCGGCCCAAGTATATGATGCCGTATATGCCTCACTATTTACCTACGACCGCAATTCCGATATCATCAAGGCGTTTTGCGAAGCGTGGTGCCCATCTACCAACACTCTTCTGACGTCCTTTGGAGAATTGTCTATTTCGTTGTGGGACGTGCATACCCTTTCCGGTCTTCCTATGGCGGGACTCCTTTATGACGAAGTTGTTCCAAGTGCCAAGGAGCTTAACGGGGTTGACGAGACAGGACGGAGACTTGTGCCTCGTTCTTGCAAGTTCCTACTCCATGCTTACCATTTGCTTCGAAAAAGTAATAATGATGGTCAACCCTCTCAAGTTCCTATCGACAAATGGGTCAAGTTTTGGCTTAGAAGGGCGACGAAATACTGCGAGCCTCCTCCACGTAAAGAGAAGAAGACCGTTCGTCCTAAGTCAACTCATAACCCCTTCGGGACCGTTGGGGTACATGGCAAGTGGTCCACGGCGGACGAGGCATTGTTCTCGAGGCTTGGCATTGAAGGGAGTTCAAAGGAAGAGACATTCTTGGCGGCGTACTTGGCGTGTTGGCTCTGTACTTTTGTTCTTCCCACTCAAGATGTTGGTTCAATACGCCCAAGTGTTTTCAAGGTGGCGAGTGCTATGGCAGCCGGTCGAAGGATTGGTCTTGCAGTTCCTGTTTTGGCTAGTATCTACAGAGGTTTGAATAAGATTTCCGACTCCCCAAGGTCAACTCGCGTAAACTCTCCATTTCCAATTCATTTTGTTTATAGTTGGATAGCTTATTATTTCAAGACTCACTATCAACTCGTGCAAAGCGTTCGAGGGCCCAAGATGACGCTCTTTTCAGGCGAAGGAGGCGCAAAATACTACGATCCGCAGGAGGCGAGAAAGCGGCTACACAGAGGCGACTTTATTTCTTGGACTTGCAACATGATTGTGAGGGACAAAGACTTTTTATTCACAGACGACGGGCATGCCAAAGAATCTGAAGAAATCTATTTCATGGCCGTCCGTTCGAACTACCTTCCTTTGCGGCAAGGCGATCATTTCGTTGTTGAGCCCTATAGCCCTCATCGATTTAGTCGTCAATTTGGTTTCTTCCAAGAAGTGCCGGGGATTCTCTCGCAAGATGTTCGCGAAGCTTCTTTAGAGGGTGGAATCCGTTATTGGCGTATGTGCATTCTGTCCAAGACTATGGAAAAGGTGTTGTTCCCTCTCATGCCCCCAAATATGAAGAAGTTCTCATCCGAGGCGTACAAAAGGTGGTGGCTTGGAGTTCACGGTGGTTACTTTGAAGAAAACGTGACGAAGTTACTTGCTTTAGGCCCAAGTCAAGCTTTTCCAAAAGGCAAGCAGTGCGGTGGAAGAGTCACCCAAGATCAACCTCGTGAGCCGGCTATTTCCTCTCCCAAGCGAAATTCTCAAGTGGTTGAACCTTTTGAAGTAGATAAGAAGCGAAGTGCTCCTCGTTCCTTGGAAGTAAGTGGGAGTAGCAACCCTGATCGTCATTGGAAGAGGCCGAAGAGGGATTCGAAACCAATAAACGTCGACGTTGATGATGAAGGCTCAAGCCATGGACCATCGACGCTGAACTTTGTCAAGGAGGTTATTTTTTTTTCTTTTATTCCTCTTCTTCTTTTTTTTGGTGACAAGATTTTATTTTGTTTCTAACTCTAGTTGATGCATTATCGTAGCTTGAAACTGAGGTCTTAGACGTCGAAGATGATGAAACTTCTCAAGACAGTCAAGCGTCGACTTTATTGGCTACGACTTGTCCTCTTGGAATGGGGCTTAAGAGGAAACAACCCTCCTGCCCAGCCGCTGTGTCGGTATTTGAAGGCGAGAGGTTCTTTCTTAATCATCAAAAGGAGTTCCTTCAGAAGCTGTGGAGTGATCTTCTTGTGAAGATATCAAACACCCCAATTGATTTCATCTCATCAATCGAAGACGACGTTTACTTCGTTCTTGAATCTATGAAGAGTTTCCAAAATTTTGATATCTCAAACGTGGAAGAATCAATGAATGCATTGTTCGCCAAGGCTGCTGCTTATGATGAGGCGAGGTCGTCGTCTTCTGAAAAGTTATCCAAAGATCTTTTCGACCGAAAGTTGAAGGAAGCCAACGATCGTCTTCAAGAGGCCCGTGCTAAAGAAAGTGGGGGAGCTTCCAAGGTCCAATCTACTACGGACGAGTTGAAGCGTGTTGAGAAGGAGCTTTCGGATTTGAAAGAGCGCAAGAAGAACCTGTGTGCCACTCTGAAGGAAGAAAATCAGCTTTTCCATAGTGCCCAAGTTGGAGTTCGTGAAATTGTGGAGGAAATTGCAGCGCTTGAGAATACTACCCCCTCAACGATGAAGTAGTTGCGAGTTTGGAGGCTTCAAGGACACACTTGGAAGCCTTCAAGGAAGGGTTGAAGGATCTGCGTCCCTTTGCTTGAGATTAGCTTAGGACCTTTTATTTTATCGCATTTGATTTCTCTTTTCTTTGTCCCATGTCATGAACTCCAATGTTTCCTTGAGATTACGTAATAGAAGATTTTTCTTTTTTTTTTTTTTTTTTTTCTTTCTATCTTGCAATCTTTGAGCACGCTTAAAGTACTTCCACTCTTGACGATTTAATAAGAGGAGTAAAACTCATTTAAGTGTTATGACTGAACTTAGAATATCTAAGCTGCCTACGTACCTCATCAAGAGGATCAAGTCAATCCGTAGTTCAAGGGTACAAAATATTTGTTTGGAGAGGGGAGGGCCGTTCACAGTTTATACTCATGCGGGCCAGGAGTTTTTTTTTTTTTTCTTTTTTTTTTTTGTTTTTTGAGTTGTTTTTTTTTTTGTGTTTTTTTTTTCTTTTTTCTTTTCAGGCGTAATACCGCTTCAAGAACTTTCCATTTATCGGGCCTATCCTCAAGCCGTCTTCAGCAACCAGCTTATATGCACCATTTGTGTAAACTTCTTTGACAACATACGGACCGTCCCATTTTGGCAAGAACTTGTTTCCCGTTCGATGCGTTGTGATTATAGGCCTTCTCACTGCGAGTACTAGATCACCGACTTGGAAAGAGCAAAGGCGGACCTTCTTATTGAATGCTTTGGATAGTCGGGCTTGATAACACTCGAGCCTTTGTTGTGCTTCCAACCTCTTCTCATCGAGAGCTTCTAGCTCTTCAAGCCGTATTCGCGCGTTTTCTTCTTCAGTAAGCCCTTCTTGTATCGCCATCCTTAATGAAGGGATTTGTTGCTCAAGTGGAAGGACCGCCTCAACTCCATAAACCAGGGCATAAGGAGTTGTTTGCGTAGGCGTTCTGACAGTGGTTCTATATGCCCATAGAGCTTCTCCAATTCTCTCGTGCCAATCCCGTTTTGACTTGGTCACTACTTTCTTCAATAGGCTGCACAAAGTTTTGTTAAAAGCTTCAGCAAGGCCGTTGGCAGCGGCATTGTACATAGAAGAGTTTCTCTGTTTGAATGCAAACTTTTGACACAATTTGTCTATCAAGCTGTTACGGAAGGGTTTTCCATTATCAATGATGATATACCTGGGCACTCCGTAGCGATATATGATGTGTGTACGGATGAAATCAGCAACATTCTCTTTCTTCACTTCTTTGAGGGGGACTGCTTCAGCCCATTTAGAGAAGTAGTCAGTTGCCGCCAAGATATATAGGTGACCACCGGAGGACTTTGTCATGGGTCCTACGACGTCCAAACCCCAAGCATCGAAGGGCCATGAAGCTACAGTAGGGTGCAATGGCTCGGGTGGTTGGTGGATAAAATTGGCGTGAATTTGACAGGCTTGACATCTTCGTGCGTAGTCTATGCAATCTTTAACCATTGTGGGCCAGTAATAACCCATTCTTTTTATACGGAAGTGTAGCTTTGGTCCAGATTGGTGCGCACCACAAACTCCAGAGTGAGCTTCTTCCATAGCCTGCATTTGCTCCTCATTGTTTAGGCAGCGTAAGAAAATACCATCAAACGAACGTCTGTAGAGCGTGTCTTTGAGGTAGATGAAGCGAGACGCTCGCCGCCGAATTTCAGCCCTTCGTCGCATGTCGTCGGGTAACTTCTTGTACTTCAAGTAATCGACGAGTGGTTGTCGCCAATCATCTTCCTCAATTTCGAAAACTTCCATGACATGGTTTTCTTCTTCTTGGAATGTGTCATCCTCATCATCACTGAAGACCGGTGGTATGACCCAATTCTTACATATTGGTATGCGCGTCTCCTTATCGGTCATCGAGAGGGTTGAAGCGAGCTTGGCCAATGCATCGGCTTGTTTATTATCCTTTCTCAACAGGTGCTCAAGTTCTACATCTCCTAGCCATCCTATCAGCCTTCTTGCGTAGTTATAGTATGGAAGCAACTCAGGCTTTTTGACTTCGTAGAGACCGAGGAGTTGATTAATCACTAACTGAGAGTCTCCGTACACTTTTAGGTGTCGTTGCTTGGTGTCCACTGCCATTTCCAATCCGAGGATTAAAGCCTGATATTCCGCCATATTATTTGAACAGTTCTGGGTTAAGGTGAAGGAATAAGGCAAGACTTCCCCTTCAGACGTGACAAAGACAACTCCAGCCCCGGCTCCTTCTCTATGGGCAGCTCCATCAAAGTACATCTTCCAGGGAGGCGTAACTTCAATCAGAAGGACATCCTCGTCCGGCAAGTCATCAGACAATTCCCACTCGGCAGGCATGGGGTGATCGGCTAAAAAGTCTGCTAAAACTTGTCCCTTCACAGCCTTTTGAGGAACGTATGTGATCTCGAACTGTTGCAGCTGAAGATACCATCTTGCGAGTCTATCAGACAGTACTGGCTTTGCCATGACATATTTCAGGGGATTTGCTTTTGAGACTAGATGGACGCTGTGTGACTGAAAGTAATGCTTCAACTTTTGGATTGCGAAGATGAGCGCTAAACATAGCTTTTCGATGGGTGAATAATTCAGCTCGTTTGGTGTCATCGTTCTGCTTAAATAGTATAAAGCATTCTCTTTCCCCTCATCATTCTTCTGGGCAAGTAAGATTCCCACGGAGCGCTCTTGAGCAGCAACGTACAGAATTAAGGGGCGTCCGGAGACGGGTGCAACCAACACCGGAGGCTTCATCAAGTAGGATTTTATGCTTCTGAACGCTTTATCACAAGTCTCATCCCATTCGAACGGCACATCCTTCTTCATTAGGCGACTGAATGGTTGACAACGGCCTGCTAGATTGGAAATGAATCTCCGAAGATACGCGAGCTTTCCTTGCAAACTCTTGAGCTCATGGATATTCCTAGGTTCTGGCATTCTCAAAATGGCATCAATCTTGGCTTGCTCAATCTCTATACCCCGTTGACGAACGATGAACCCAAGGAATTTTCCGGATGTAACTCCGAATGCACACTTGGAGGGATTCATCTTCAGTTGGTATCTTCTCAAACGTTCAAAAACTTTTCTCAAGTCATGGAGATGATCCTCTCGTTTTTTTTGACTTCACGACCAAGTCATCAACATAGCATTCTACATTCTTGTGGAGCATGTCGTCGAAGATCTTTTGCATCGCCCTTTGATATGTGGCGCCGGCGTTCTTTAATCCGAAAGGCATAACTTTGTAGCAATATATACCTTTGGGAGTGCGAAATGCTGTCAATTCCTCGTCCGCTGGTTCCATACGTATTTGGTTATATCCGGATGATCCATCCATGAAAGATAGGGCTTCATGACCCGTAGTGGCGTCTATCATTAACTCGGCGATAGGTAATGGGAAATCGTCCTTGGGACATGCATTATTCAAGTCCCTGAAGTCAACACATACTCGTATCTGCCCATTCTTCTTCCTCACGGGCACGATGCTAGAGATCCACGTAGGATACTTGACTTCTCGAATAAAACCAACTTCAATAAGTTTGTTTACCTCACATTCAATCAATGGGATTAGCTCAGGTCGAAACCTACGTTGAGCTTGTTTGACAGGACGAGCCCCCTTCTTTACGGATAAGTGGTGCACAGCTACTTTTGGATCTAGCCCGGGCATTTCTTTGTAGGACCATGCGAATACGTCTTTATACTCATGGAGTAGTGTGACATAAGCCTTGTCTTCTTCCGGGGTTAGAGAAGCACTTGTGTAAATTGGCCTGGGATCTTCGGTATCACCTAGATTGACTTCTTTCAACTCGTCAACAGTGGCTTTAATGCCTTCCTCAAGTTCTAGAGGAGCGTCTGCAGCATCTTCTTCTTCAACCTCTTCATTTTCGATTAAGGTGATGTGATGGGCTAGAGCGATATCTTCTTCAGCATTGTCGTCAATATAGTTGGATGATGCAACGCTTTCTCTGTCATCCTCATCATCAAGTTGAACTTGTGTGAAGACCATTGTTCTTGTTTTAACTTTCAAGATTCTGCCACATGATATGTCTAGAGTTGTGTGGCGTCTCATCCTGGAAGGAACCAAACTTCTAAGTTTATGTGAGGATGTGATGTTTTCCTTTGATTGTGCAGCCACCTTGGACATGGCTCTCTTTTGGTTCATCATTCTTTTCTGTGGACCAAGTCTATCAAAGACAGATTGATTGTTGGTCCTCCTGTGCACCAGTCTTTTACGTGGGCCGAGTCTATTGAAGACAGACTCCCGTGGATTTTCTTTCCTTTGATTATCTTCTGTTGAAGAGAGGCTTTCACTGACATGGTTGCTGCTGGCCCTTTTTATGGTTATGCGGATAGGCTTAGGAGGGATAAAGCCAAGACCCACACGCGAATCTGGGACTGCGTGCCCTTTTTCTTTTAACATCACTTGGGTGGTGTTGAGTCCATGGAGCTTCTTGCCAGTGGCTTCGGGAGGAAGTTTTCCAAGGGCTAACCTTTCTTGTGGATTATACCCGGCTTTAACAAGCAATTTGAAGGCTTTAGGATCATACCTTTCTCCGTCTATGGCCAACGTTTCATGTCCCTCTTCTTCCTTTTGGGTTGAGGACACAAATCCTTCGAGTGGCGGTTTCGACGGTTGCTTCGCGTTGACTTGAGTCAATGGTAAAGTCAGACTCTTTGAAAATCCGGCCTCGACAACGGGCTGCTTATTTCTCCTCATGCTTCCATCGTCATGTGACCTTGGTTTCTCAGAGGATGAAACCTCTTTTCCTCTTTTGGCAGTTTCAACGTAGTACTTGGCGTCGGCGAAGTGCGACTCAGCTTCGGTAAAAGGCTTGGTATCACCGAGTACCCTTTTCACTATACCATTGCGGCAGTATTTGAAGCATTGATGCCATGTTGAGGGGACCACAGAATTTTCATGCAACCAGGGGCGGCCAAGAAGCATGTTGTAAGAAGTCTTGGCGTCTATAACATGGAATAGCGCGGTTGACGCCATATCGTCCATCAACAATTCTATCCTGATAATGCCGACAGCCCTTTGTCCTCCTTGATTGAAGCCTTGAATCATAAGGCGGCTGTTTGCGAGTTCGTCCATCGGGATCCCCAAGTCTCTCAAGGTTCGTAGGGGTAAGATATTGACTGCAGAGCCTCCATCAATCAATATTCTATTCACCTTTTGTTCACGTGCATATCCAGCGACGAACAAGGGGCGGTTATGAGGCCTTGACCCAAGAAGCAAATCTTCGTCGGTGAAGGTAATGGTGGACATGCATTCGTCACTATCAGAGGAATCTTCTTTTTCAGACAGAGCATCCTCTTTGATCGTAGTAGCATTCCCGTGTGTGGTATTATAGGAGGCTTCTCTGTCGAAAGACCCACACTTGACCGAGGCCACATTTGCTGTTGCGGTATCTTCTTCAAGAGAGATCTTACCTTGGCTGGCTAACTGCATAACTTTGTCTTTGAACACAAAGCAATCTTGTATTGAATGCCCGACTAAACGGTGGTACTTGCAATATTTTGGGTCATCTGTTCGTTCAGCTTCTTCAGGTCGTTTCGATTCAGGTAGTTCGATGAGATTGGCCTCCAACAAGTCATCAAATATTCCGGGGACATCGGAATCAAGGAAAGGATATTGTTTTGCTTGCATTTCCTTCAAAGTTAGCTTTCTTTGCGGTCTTTCGTAAGGAGCATTTTGCTTCGGGGTAATGTTGTCCTTTGCTGCGCTCCTAAGTTTGAGTGGCGCTACATTCACTGCCATCGATTCCTTGCTTGGAGGTTTTGAAAAGGGTTTGCCCCCTTTCTTGATTTCTTGCCTTTCCTTGGTTCTGCGAGGCTCTTGGACAGGTGGTCCTTCTACTCCACTTGCTGCCATACTTAACTCCATGTCATGTGCTCGAGTGGCCAAATCTTCGAATGATCTGGGTAGGATTCCCTGAAGAATATACCGAAGACCCCAATGCATCCCTTGAATACACATCTCAATGGCGGAAGCTTCAGATAATCGGTCTTTGCAGTTGAGGCTCAGATTCCTCCACCTATTGATATAATCGATGACTGGCTCATCCTTCCATTGGCGGGAATTCGTAAGCTCAATCATGCTGACAGTGCGCCGAGTGCTATAGAAACGATTCAGGAATTCTTGCTCTAGTTGGTCCCATCCATCAATTGAACCGGCTTCCAAATCAGTATACCAATCAAATGCGTTGCCTTTCAGTGATCGAACGAACTGTTTGACTAGATGATCGCCATATGTTCCGGCATTGTTGCACGTTTCGACGAAGTGAGCGACGTGCTGCTTAGGATTGCCTTTGCCGTCAAATTGTTGAAACTTCGGCGGTTGGTAGCCCATTGGCATCTTTAAGCTGTTAATTCTTGGAGTGTAGGGCTTGGAGTAGGTAAAGGATGACCTTGAGCTTCCCTCAATCTTGCTCCTAATGGTCCCTTCGATGAATTCTTTCAATTGGTCCACAGGGATCAATCCATTGGACGAGACTTGAAGCCTTTTTGCAGGTTCATCTTTCTCGGTGTAATTCTCCTTTGTGGATATTTCTACTTCTTCATGAGCCTCGACTTGTTTTCCTCGAATATGACTTGTCTCAACATTGTCTGGCTTGTTGATTAACCTAGCGATTTGGGCATCTTGCTCTTGGACATGCTTGGCGAGTCCCTCGATAGCTCTCGTCAGATTTGCAATTTGCTCTTCTAAGGTTGTGGCATTCGTCACCATAACTGGGGCCACATTCGTTGCGAAGGAGTAGCTGGACTCGGAGCGAGGAGAGGACGGAGGAGATTTGTCTTTGTCGTCTTCGCTTGCGTGGTTAGGCACAAATATGTCCTTTTGAGTGGATTCAATTGGAGGAGTCATCTGGGAAAATTCCTTAAGTTTCTTCGACATGCTCCTCGTAGTAACACCGAGACTCTTGCTGTTTGAACTCGAAGACTTTGATGTGGCGAGTTTGGAATTCACCGTCTTCATGGCTTTTCCTTGAGCGTCCATTGAAATACTTCAGACTTTGTTGAAGAGAAGAGATGAGAGGTAGAGCGGTCCCACTGGGCGTGCCAAAATTTGTAAACAAATTTTCGTGTTCCTGAATTTAACGAAATACGAAATTTATTACAAATAAATTCTTGAATTGAATTGAGTATTTTGTGGGTGCGAAATCTCTACTTGAAAACCTCTGATTCTTCTCTTCAAGAACGTGATCTTTGACTTCGGCAACTTCGGAGGTGAAACTGTGACGTTTGATCTCCTTTGACGTTGACTTTGACTTTGAATAACGTTAATTCGGGGGTCGTTGACTTGTTCCCGGATCAAACGCTATAAACTTGACGATTTTTGACTTGAATTTGGGATGTTCTTGGTGGATTTGAGACTTTGATCTTCCGCCAAGGTGGACTTCTGTCTTGATAACGTTAATTCGCCGGCCTTCAGACTTCTTGTCGAATCAAACGCTGACTTTGGACGATTTCCGCGACGAACGCCTTGAATCTTGCCTAGAACACCGTGGATCTTCCTTGATTTGCTTGAGAGGACTTCGAGACTTCTTGAATGCTCTCTTGCTTGTATATGTGTGTGTGTTTTGAATGAGTTACCATGACCCCTTTATATAGTTGTCAAAGAGGTAGAGTTGTGGTGAACTTGAACACTTATTTTGTATTATCCCTTTATTTTAATTTAAAGAGATAAATACATTAAATATTTGGGAAGACATGATTGGTCAATTTCAATATTATCTCTTTAATTTTTGTATTTTTTTGAAGAGATAATATGAAAAATATTTGTCTTGATTTGATTGGCAGGAACACCTCACTTTGACACGTGTCGACCGCTGATTTGATGACGAAATATATATTAAAATATCAATTAATTTAACTATTTATATTTAGAATTAATTTAGTAAATTCCAAAATATAAATAGAAGAATAGGATATAATTGATAAATAATATATATTTTCCACTTGTCGTCATTTGATTGGGCGCAAGATTTATTTGTCTACAGGGGCAACGGCGATCGCCCGCAATTTGGTCGCCAATGTCACCCATTTTTTCTCTTTCTCTTTTTTTTTAGGTTTAAACTTTTTTATTTTAAATGAGAAAATTTAAATTAGGATTTTAATTTAAATTAAATTAAGAAAATTAAGTATTTAAATAGTGTAAAATTTAAAATAATAAAACACAAAAATTACATATTTTTAATTTTAGTAATTAAAAATTACAAAAAAAATTAATTATATATTTTTTTCTTACTTTTTTTAGTAAATATATTTATAAAAAAACAAATTTTATATAGATGAAAATACAAAAAAATCACTCAAAAAAACTAAAATATGCCCAAAATGAATATGTACACATCATGAGGGCATTTTAATAAAAAAAACACCCAAAACTGAGGTCAAAAAGTAGCTACAAATCACCCAAAATCGCATGAGATGCATGTGTAACGCACCTTCCATTAATTACTAACATAAAGGGTATACATATAATTTCAAAAGCATATTTTATTTTTTAAAAAAAATTGCTAATTGTTGTTTAATTTTTCTTCTCAAACTATATTCAAGTATTTCTTTTTATTCAAGAAGTGCAAAAGTTGGTTACATTTACCAAAATTATATTTATATGTCATTGCTCATGTTATTATTTAAATAGTTGCCCAACTATCAATACTTCCATTTAAATGATGTATTTTGTAAAATTTATGAGTACGGGACCAAATTGCAATTGAGGGTTTTATAAGATTAGTATGGGAAAATCACCTATTGAAGAAACTAATTTAAATGAATTGAAAAGACAAAAACTATTTTAAAATTGAACATAAATATCGAGCACTAAAATAATTTTACCCAGCCCTTGCCATAGAGCTAATGTCCTAACATAAATAGGATCAAGATCGAATGGGATTAAATGTATGACAGGATTATGTATAAATTATTAATTCAACATTTATTATATTGTATTGTAAATAGATAAAAATATGCATGTGCTAATATACAGTTACTAAAAAAATTCTAAATGTGAGATAAAATACAAAAATCTCCAACATGACCTTGATATACATATGCTAATATACCATTTACTATATGTAATAACATTGTGGCTTGTAACGCAACATGTACATTTTATTGTAGTCATATTCATATAAAGCAATGCACTTGATTATGAAAATAAGTGCAACTAATATCACTAGATTAGGAAAATGTGACCAGTTAAAGAATTATGTAAACTCCAATAGTGTTATCCAAATTTACCAAGTAAAATATAAAATGCAATAACAACAGTGTCGGAACAGAGAGCAGTAAGGATACTAGATCATTCTAGTCTTGGGACATGAAATTCTCTCCCAGGGTGTAGACAAACACCTTTGAGAGATAATTTACCAACTCTTTTCAACACATCCAACCCAAAAAACATAAAGTTCATGAGTCTTGAGATAGAGCCTTAGAGGCCACCACATTCAGAAACACCCCCTAAACTGGGATCAAGACCTCCACACATCCCCCAAAGGAAGACAAACAGAAAAAATGAAGAAAGATGTTTTTAAAATTAACTTGTAAAGGGTGCACCTTTTTTTTTTGGTGGGGGGTGGTGGGGCGCAAAGTTAATTTGTGTGTGTGTGTTGACACATGGGATTTTTTGCCCATTTTGTATCACATGGGGTAAATTGCACCAAAGCCAAAAATTTAATGTACACGCCAATCCAGAGCCATCTGATACATACAACGTTAAGCCCCAAAACAACCGAGACACTTCAATATCTGATACAACACAAACAAAGATTAAAGACAAGAGATGCAACCAGTGGTGGAATTTTGTAGATCACTGAGACTTTCCTGTCAAGGAACCTGATTCACCAAACTTCTAATACCAGAGACAAATGAAAAAAAAAACAAAAAACAAAAAAAACAGGCACAACTTTTTGCAAAAAGGCGTTTGCAGAAACAATGAGCATCCATAAAAATTAATCAGCAGCACGCGCAGACTCTGCAACGGGAGGAATACAGTCCACCTTGTATCGCATGACCTGCTCCAAACCGAGGCCAGAATCAGGTTAACAAAATTCTAGCTCCACTCAGTCACCCACTCCACGTACAGGGAGCAGGCTACAGAACTCACAGTTAATGTTCAGAAGCTTTTACATTCACAGGTAATTTTTTTTATTATTATTTTTCTTTTAGCAGGAGCATTATTAATTTCGTTAAAGTAATCGGTTGCAGAATTTCCAACTTTCTGGAACATGTTTTCACTGAGTGAAATTTGAAGGTGTTTGAATGCCATAGATGCAAGCTTGCATCATAATCAACATAAAAGCTGGCAAATATTGGGTAAGTTTGCAACAGTGAAGTGACTATAGTCTTGATGAAGATCTAGGAAAAAAAATAAATTCAAAGACTGATATCAAGAAATGGAGCGAAGACAGGATGGTTAATACTGAAGTGACAGATTTATGATTTACAAATAAAATCCAGAAATTGGATAATTTGCGGATAAAATCAAGCTACCACTGGACTTGGACGGCAAAAGAGATTTTGAGAAGAAATGACTTACAAGGAGAAGTGTATCATCATACCATCTTAGAGAAGATAAATGGTACACATCAGAAACTTCTGGCTCAGGGGAAGTGATGTTCTCCCGTATAGTGGCTAATGCTCACATAAGGAAGAATGATACAAGATTCTTAATTACAGATTCCAGGTACTTGACCAAAAGAAAGAGATTATGTAAGAAATTTGATATTTCTACTTCAAATTGTCCACAGAAACTAATAATCAGAAGCCCGGAATTGAAAGTTTGCATCTTGATATTTTATTGCAGGAAGTAACGAATGGTCAGACATGCTCTTCCCCGCACACAAGCGCACTGAAGCCATAAATTCACATGTTTTCAGAAAAAGGTGCTCAAAGGAGATTTGAATTAAGCATTTCATCATTTTCTGAAAGGGAATAAAAAACTCCATTGCTACTTAGTACCAGTGCATAAAAAAAAAATGGAGCAACATCGATCAAAAAATACATGCTAATTACTTTGTTGGTGGTATAATATTTTACTAAAAGTTTTTGCTCCGAGAAGCTTATTCATTTAGGTTTCCAAACATCAAAACGCATTAGCAGGAGACAGAGATATCAACGAAATATTTCGCCAGAACTCAAAATTAAGATGGGGCGAAAATGAGATATCTATAAATTTGATATTGAGAAAGCTTGAACTTCTGAATTTGGAGTTTTTATTGTATGCACTGAGGAGAATGGGACTTGGACTTATTGGATTAACTGGATTTAGCATAATCTCTAGTGAGATTTTGAGCACCTCAAGCGGATTGAGGCAAGGAGTTTGCCCTACGATTATTCAATTCCATGTTCAAATAAAACAAATTTATTAACTTTTGATTTGAAAAATATTTTTGAAAACGAAATACAAGTTATCGCTTAAAAAATAAAAGAAATTAAAAGGGAAAGCTACATCAACAAGATTAAAACCATGAAATATCTTGTATGGAAAATGGAACAATTTTTCTTTCTTAATCGAATGACCGTTATACAAAAATAACTCTCATTTCCTTTTTAGTTCATGATGTTAATTTTCATGATATTATAGTAACTATTGGATGATTTTGGAAAAAGTTATTTTCGAATGCATTGTTTCTAGACTATATTTTTATGCATTTTTTTCAAGACTATTTTGTTAATGGAGAGGGTTTTTTGGCAACTCTGCTAAAACACAGTCCCACAGGGGGTTTTATGAATTTGGCCCCAAATTGCAAACCTACAACAACCTAATGTTTCAACTCTATTCCACCAAAGGAGCAATTGTTGCTACTCGCATAATCACTTCCCCATCTATTACTATGAGGATCATGGTGCTACACAAGTTAACAATTCGCTCATCAACAATTATTTCTCATTGGGATCAGACTTGTCACCTTAGCTCTAGAATCAATTGTAGGGCCAAGCATACGTGGTTATACTAAAAGCTATATCTGTTAGCAATGTTGCAGCTCAAATGTTAAATCATATAATAGCCCAAGCACCACATTTCAACTGCACCTTCACCAGAAGAACTATTGTTGACAAGCAAAAAAGTCCCCTCCTACTAACTACCACAAGTATTCCCATCGGACTTAGAACTCTGACTATTAAGGAGAAACAGCATCTTGGTGCCCATTTAACAACATAATGACACTCCAAGTAAGCAAGCACGGAAACACACACACAAGAAATTAACAATCAGTAAACTGTATTAAGCAACTAATGCTAACCATGACATACGGTGGAATTTAGAGAATTTGATTTGATAAAAGCTTTATTTACCAACCTTCTTGAAAAATGACGAATATGAATTGTCCCAGATGAGCTTGTAATTTCCAGAAACGCATGTGCAGAAGTTACCCTGACAATGAAGTTAAAGATTTCAAAATTCCGCGTAACAGGACTACAGAAAATAAAGGGAAAGCAGTACTCACTTGGTCAGCTTCATAACGGCGGTAAGGCAAGATCAGCTGGAGTTGAGCAACAAAAAGGACCAAAGATAAACCAAAAGTCAAGATCAAAGATAGATAGTGCAGAGAGAGGAAAGAGTGAATCAGAATAAAGAAAGGGGGTTCACTAACAACTCCAGTAACTTACAGTTTTGTTCCCAGAAAGATCTGTGCATTCTACACTGAATCCAATGTCCTGCTTGAAAATTATTCAATTACAAAGAACAATATTATGGATGCTGCACATAGCATAACCAAAACAAGGCCTCACTCTGCCTCAGCTGGCCTATTCGATGATTCTAAAACAATAGGATGAAATAAAAGGCTAAATCCATTTAAGTTAATGGAGGTGTTGGAACACAATTAATTAGCAAGTTTCATACACAGACTTTCCACTCATCAAACTCCAATAGTATCACTAATGAAATATTGGATCAAGAGTCAAACAGCAGATACTAAACAAGAAAGGAACCATGGGGCACTCTTAGAGAAAGGATTGGAACCAATTATATGAAGCTGTATGAATTTTGTGCACTTTTTTCATGTCAAGAGCTGATTGTTTAAAAGTTTATCGCATCTTTAGAATTAAATATACTTTGGTCATTTAGTTGATGCCTTGATTTGGTACTTCCATACCCATATGGTGTTCTTCATTCAGCTATAACATTCATGGTAGTTCACAGCAGAACAAACCACATATTCTTAAATTTTTCGTAGTTTGACCAGAACATTCAACAGCATAGGAAATAAATGCACATTAAAATTGAATATATTAATTTTTATTTTTATTTTTTTGTCATTTTTTTCTATTTGAAGATTGTATTTGATTTTGATCATTTACTTGATCTAAATGCTCCATCATCATATAAATTTGTTTGTGGTTAGAATCAGATTCATGCATATTCTTCCCGCCATTAAGAAAATATGTTTGATACACTTTTTTATTATTAGTATTCCTTGTGTTATTAAGTGTCTTCATTCAATTATTCAAGTAATTTACAACAAATATAGGAGGTAGAAACAAAATCACAAGCCCAAATGGCACAGTTAAGTTACGGGGATAGCTTACATAAGAATATATTATATTTTCTAATGAGCAAAAGTCTTTTTGGTACCAGAATTAAAAGGTCAAAAAGTCCGTAAAATGTGACAAATCTTAGTTCTGAAAATTTATATTATTATAAGGGTGAATACAATAGCCTCCCCAGAGGTTTGGCACAATTACGAATACCCCCTCATTTTTTCAAAAATTACAAATACTCCCTTAAGGTTTGTAACTATCTAATAAATAACCCATTTCCATCTATTTTTATGGGTAAACTGACCAAAATGCCCTTATGCAAACTGAATTACTTTTTATCAATTTTTAAATTTTCTGAATTTTTTTGGACTAAAATGCGCAAGGAGAGGTTTCTTACATTTTTTACAGAGCAACAATAATGTACTCTGCCTCGGCTGATTTTTCTACAATTTAAAAAAAATCAAAGGCAAAATGGACAATTTCAAGCATTTGCTTAAAAATTACAAACCTCAAGCGGGTATTTGTAATTTTTGAAGAAACGAAGGGGTATTCGTAATTATACCAAACCTCAGGGAAGGTCATTGTAATTCACCCTTATTATAATGACATAAATAAAGTCTATTTAATCTACAAATATACCATGAAAAACTAAATGCATACGTGCAATCCAGCAAAAAGAGTATATTTGTCATTATAAAATATTCTAGCAGAGGATATACACCAATTTGATATCAAGTTCAAAGTACACCGGATAACGAGCATTGTTTTGAAAATTCAAAATATATGTATATAAGATTTTAATTTCATTTCTAAACATTTAAACATTTAAAGTTCATACGTACACATGCATGACTTAATCTTTGAGACAAGCATATGACTACTGGCAGGATCAACCAGGCAGCATTCCTCACCAATAAGAGAAATACAGTATTTGCTTACCCTATATCCTTCTTTCCTAAATTCCAATTTTGCTGATAATTAAGATTATAATATTACCTCACAAATTTTATTTTCATATCAAGGTTCAATATAGAGATGCTACGATTACACCCGTATAGATAAATAAAATGGCATTAGCCCTCAAACAACATGGAAGTTGCTGGAACCCCCTTGGGGAGCAGAACTAGGCCAAGCAAAACTTGTTGACCTGTTAAGCGGCCCAAAAATTTGACTTCACTTTTACAAAAAAATTTACTTTTAAGCACCAAAAACACTTGCAGCATCAATGACCAGCATCTTTAAGAATTTGCAATTTGCAAAATACAAGAGCAAGTTATGCACCAATTTGCAGCCAACATGGCCCAGTTACACAGACTGATATGCAAGATAGGGTAATATTACATATATAGCACAATGAAGAAACTCAAAGCATGTACCAACCAAATTTCTTGATTTATATTAGAGTCTTTGTAAATCCATTTTGTAATATTTACCAGTGTGCAAAATTAAACAAAATTTGTAGCAATCATCTTCTTCTGCAATATGCTTTGGCTTTTAGCCTGTGGGTCCATATAAACTGATGTAGTTGCAGGACAATTTGTTGATTAGAGCTAACATATTGAGTAAAGATGAATATACAAATTTCATAAGCACAAAAAGGAGAAGAAACACTCTACTATCTGTCTTGACAGTACTGATGGCTTCAGAAAGAATTAGCAAAAGTTCTAAAATGAATACCAGACTCATTCTGCCCTGTACCAGCGAGAAATCCCAAGCAATGTATGAATTTATTGATTCCACTGTTAAAGACACCTAAAAGGACAACAAACCTCATTCAGAGAGACAAGAAAATATAATCCCTCCATTAGCCGAAGGATACCTTGAATACCATTTCAGTAACAAAATAGACAACTGAAGCACTAATTTATGCATGATACTATATTTCACTTGGTGCTCAAATTTGAAGTATCAAAGATGGTAAATAGAGCAGGATTGGGTATAAAGTTTTGGAAATTGAACTATTCAGAGCAAGAGAAAATATTAATCCTAAAGCTGCAAATACTATGTATGTACTGATGGAATATTGGATGCATTTGGGCGGTGACTCAGTACGACACATATTTGACTTGTGCTAGAAAACAAACCTCATGAGTTTCCCCTGCTGGAATATTTATTTCCTTGTAATCATCATCTTTCCTGCATATTTGGCATGTTATTGGAAAACACAAGAAAGAAAAAAGCACTTCCACACAAATACATATATAGTCAGCGTCCTGCTCACGTTACAGAAATTCAAGAAACGATAAATCAGTTCTGTGCAGACCTGGTCGCTAATGTACCAGCATCCTCTGCAGTAATAAAAAAGGGGGAATTTGTGAAAACCTCCCTGTAAAACAGAGATTCACATCACCATAGCACAAATTAACAAGAGTCAAATCTGAAAGAATTTTAATCCCACATATATAAACCCCTCTTGTAACAACAGATTCCCAGATACTTATAGAAAAAGAAAAAAAAGTTCTATTATTTTAATTCCGCAAATGCATACAGAACTGTGAGCTAACAAAGGAGACTCTTCCCTTAGAAGACACCCCAATGGTTGAGGACCCAACATTTCATCCTTGAGGTGTTTGGTTTGACATATTGGGCACATGTATGAGTGGGCGCATGCTTGGGTTAAAAAAAGTGGGGGACCTTCAGACTCGAATAATAATAATAGAAGCACCTAACACAAAAGTCTTTTAGAATACAAACAAAAGTAATATTTAAGAAGATACTTCATGCAACATATGGCATGTGCTATAAATAGTCAGCAGAGTATTATTTTACTCTCTATGTTGGTTCTTCTCATTGTTCCTTGTATGATCTTCCAAGAAGTTGCTCTCTTATCATTTCCTTATGACTCTTATGCCGATTATTCACCTCCAGCCCATTTAATCTATCTAGTTTAAGAAATCATGTTTTGATCGATGAAAACATGTATTTCTCCTCTGAAGTGATTCAAATCACCTTGAGTATCACTGGAAGGGGAGCTATTCCCTCGTAAAGAAAACAAAGTAATCATGAAAACTTCAATATAAACAACACACTTGCATCTCAACAATTGTCAATTTGCAAAGCTGGAAGAGACTCAACTGCTTAAAGGAATCCCTATGACCAAGCAAAAAAAACATAAAATGGAACTCTCTCTCCCATTATGCCCAAATCTAGAATAGAAAAGATAAAGAACTTCGCAAACAGAATACAGGGGAGAGCTTGGACAAGTATAGCAATCAAACAACTGCAACTACAGCCCCTAGAATACAACATTCATATATCCAAGTACCAGGCACTAATGCTCCCACGTCGTATACCCAAGTGCGAGCTTGGAGCAAAGACGAAAAATAAATGAAAAGAAAAGCAAAGAACACAGTATCATTAAGCAGGTCATATCAAACCTACATACACCAAAAGAGAACTAATTAAATTCTTAGTCCCAATTCTGAGTGGGAATGAATCTTAGAAACTGCCACATGGAAGATCTCAAATTATGGTGTAAGCAAAACCAAGAGTAAGATACAATACCGAATAAATGTGATAAATCTTTCAAACTCGGAAGTGTAGACATCAGCTGCTTCTTCCAAAATAGATATTTGGTTTTTCTGCCTGATTTTTAAAATCGGGCAACAAATGCAGCAGGTCAGAGGAAAGGTTAGAACGTAGCATTATCAGATTTCCGACATATCATCAGCTGAAGAACTGAGAGTACAAGAATCTTAATGAGGCTCACAATTTTCTTGTTTCGAGACGCGTCCACAGCAGGGAGAGAAATAATCGAATATTATGCACCATTCTCGTCAGGCAATATAGAGGTGGTCCATATCGTTGTCGCTGCTCCTCCATGGGCCTGGTGATAAACTTGAGTTCAGAACAGAGAAGGCATGTAAAACTATTTGGTCCACTGAACTTCCCAAGAATTGACTCAGTGATAATAGAACTTCTTTCCACAAGATTCTATTAGATGTAAGTGTATACCCTTGATCGTCATTTATTTGCCGAATAAAATCCATCAAAACCTGCAACACTTATCTTATTGTCAGAAAAAGTAATAAAAGGAAAAGAAAAATTAATCAACTTCCTTGTGAATATCAGATGAATGTACGACAGGTGTGTGGAAATAGAAACACAATAGGAAAGCCAAATAAGCACGGACTTATTGACAACTAGTCATCATATTCGAGTATCCATGAGAGGGGGAAGAAGGACCGCACAACCAAGAAACTGTAGAGAACACAAGGAACTAGGACTTGAGACCACCAAAAAAGCAAACAACCCTTGCAAGGAAACGGCAGGTCAGTTAATACATACCTCTGGCACTCCAACTAAGTACTTCATCAGAGTCTTATAGACACCAGTTGCAGAACCAAGCTCAGCTAACTGCCTCCTCCTGCATAAAAATGAACGATGAAATCAGTTATCTTTTGGTTATAGAGAACAGAAAGGCATTCATGAAATTCTACCGTTCCATCTGTTGTTTCCAGAGCAGAGCATATTTGTCGCGTATGCTTCCACCAGAGCTAATTAAAGCATCAACTTCAGCCTGCTTGTTCCTCTCCGAGCGCTCTCTCTGTTGCCTGATTATTGAACCCCGAAAATCTTGAGGCATATAGGTCATAACTGCAATATATACCCAAGATAAGTTTCACTGACAGCCATGGCACGTCTCCCAATCTCTTCATTAGAAACATAAAAGATAGATAAATTGAAAACAAAGAATCTGCACCAGACTACCCCATATGTGAGTATTACTTCACAAACTCCCCAAGTTAAACAGAAAGTGCTCCAACTTCTAGTACTATATCTGAAATTTCCATTTCGATGCAACAATTTGTAGCATGTAAAATTGTCATGGGAACCAAGTAAATGGTAGTCAATGATTTCCAATTCTCTGAGAGCAATAAAAAAACAGACATCCCCAAAAAAGAGCATTTCCAAAGGCTTTCCAAAGTACTCTGACCACAATTATAATTTGCTTGATCAAAAAAGTAAGGCCAATGCTCAATCAAATTCGTACACTTGTGACAGGTTCTTCCAGAAGGACAATTTGTGAATCATGCAATATATCTTCGTGCAATGAAGTATCTCCTTTGTATACAACAATTGATTGCAATTCTTAAAGTAACTTATCGAACTTGCTTCATGGAAATCTATAATATAATGTTGATGCTTCAAACGTGCCTAACCTGTGTTGAATACAAATTCGGAATTTCTGGCCTGGAAATGTTCCAAAGTCTTCAGTGTAGAATCAAACTTCTCGCGAAGCCGTTCAAGAACAGAAGCAAGCTCAGCATCTTCAGCGGTTGATTCTTGCTGAAGCTGTCATATGCAGATTAGGGCCAACATGAGTGCTTATTCTTAAAGGGAGTCCATGTTGAACACAGTAGTATTACTCCTAAACAGAAATGGCCAATTACATAAAAGTGCTGGGGATGAATTTTGTCTCACCGCTCTGGGCCAATTAGAGACTTCCAACAAGAAAAGGATCTCTTCTATCTGTTCTCGGTTCTTCCACATATTTTCATCAACTTTATGAGGAGGTTCGCGCTCAGCTTCTTCTACCAATAAGCTTTCTCCTGGTACAGGATTAAAGTGAAAATAAGTAGGGAAAATCCTCTTCTTCTACGTTGATGGAGGATTAGAGTTCCCAGGGGAAATTTAATTGCTGAACTGAAAGTATGTCTTTGCTCCTAGATAGAAAATTCAAAGTTTTAAGCTTGATTTACACTGTGGCTTTTCACTTAATCGCCAGACCTGACGCCATTAATCAGACCTCTGGTGTAAGGTCTGTTTGGGCCTTCGGGCCGAAAGGGGATTGATTACTTTTGCTTATTGTTTTAGTATTAAGTTCGAATGGGTAGAAATCCACTAACAAGAGATCCAGGCTCTCCTCGAGGATTAAGAAGTTAAATTTACCTCAAGCAAAGAGAGGGGATTAAAGAGAAACTAACAAACAAATTGCGAGCTGCTATTTGTAAATTTAGTGTAGGAGATGAATAAAAGAAAATAAAACCTTGGGTAGGGGGAGAGTCCTTAAGAAGATCGGTAGCCATGACATAAATCCGATCGGAGAGACGGGAAACGTCAATGGATAGAGGAGGAAAGGGATACTTATCGTAGTAAGAAGCCAGAAATGCCCTCGTTATGGGCACCAACCCTTCCGTCGATACCATTTCCTGTGTGTTCTTGCGATGGATGAATCAACCCCACAGTCCTTCAATAGCCAACTCAAAATCTTTTTATTACTCCTCACCTCCCAACTTTGTCTTCGTAGACTTGGGAGCAATTGAAAGATGGGGTAGCTTTGACGGCATCGTTCTTTTGTTCCGCGGAGGTGCTCGCTCGTTTTTTTGTTTTTTTGGTTTTTTTTTTTTTTTGTCTTCCCTCCCCTTTACCACTCTTTTCTTCTTTCGTGTTTTCGCTTCGACGTATTTCAACCCCCTCCCCCCCCTTTTTTCTTATCATTTCCCTTTTTTATTTACTCTTACTTGCTTTTGAATTGAATTCATAAATGAAGAAATTTGGATAAACAAGTATATTATACTACGGATGAGTTTAGTTCATTGGAGGTCAAATCACTTTTTTCAATTTTTATTATGATAACATAGTGTTGTTACTATTTTTAGAAAAGTCAATATATTAGCTATGAATGTGGAATATGCCACTCAAATACATAATATAAGTCTCGAATCTTCTTAAAGTGAGAATTATAATTAAAACACCGTTAAAACTTCATCGAGATGTCCCTTGTAATATTTTTTCACTGTGTAAGTCGTATAGGTCTTCAAGGGGTGACTAGTAAGTATGTAAGAATTTGAGTCGAAAATCGAGTTTACTCAAAAGGTAGTCCAAATTGAATGTTTGTGAACTTTATAAGGAAAGGGATCGTTGGAAGACCCGTCAATGCTTAAGTTAATTCGAAGTTGGAATAAAATATTAAATACTATTGTAAAAGTAACAAACGACGTACCATTAAATGAAGTTGTTGGGTGTATTTATATGACTAAATGTACTTACTTATCCAGGGCACGTAATGTAAACTTGAACTATGAGGTGTTAGACACTCAATGGCTCGGGAATCACGTTGTTGGGTCAGATCGAATATGGTGCGACCTGACTCGTATACAATGTATGTGAATCCTTACCCTATATAAGTATTTTGATTTTAGAAGGAATGGATATTCTAATGTTTTATATTCCAGTCTTGATATATCCCCAACATTATTCTCCCACTTCTATAAACTATAAGGTTGTCCCCTTTGTTGTCGCCTAGAGTCCAAGGAGGACGATGACAGCGCGGCCATAAGCGTTGGATATCGTCATTGCCCATAAACGCAGCAGTTGTTGACGTTGATTTATAATATATATTATACTAGTACAAAATATGTGTCAGGGTACGGGAAATATTTTCAATTTAAATCATGACTATAATAATAAATATTAAAAAAATATATACTCATAAAGTTGAACAAAAACTATCTATCTTTGTATATTAGTTATGATAAAAATTATATAAAATATAAATTTTCTTTAATTGAATGAGTTATCATTAATTATTTAGAAAAATATTCATACAATCAAATATTCTGATATTTTTTTAATCGTTTTGATATAAGTTACTTATGTTATAGTACTGTTGGTGGAGTATAGCCGCGGTTCATTTTATACTTTTGATCTTCTATTAGTGTCAATACCTTAATATGAGCTACTTAATTTATGTCTCAATGGTTGCATATAAAGACATATCATAAATTTTCGACAATAAATTATTTTATAATTTATTTTATTCATCAATAATTCTTACTTTAAGTATGTGCTCTTGGCACCAACATCCAAATCTAGTTTATTCATAATAACATATACGCCTTTAATTTTCTATGTTATTCTTACTTCAATGAGTGCAAAGAATAAGAACTCACACACCCCTGTGATAATTTATGTTATCTCAATCAAGAAACCAATGTTAATTAGTTATCAAAAGAATGAAGTTCATGCAATAAAAACCAACTATATTTTAAGCATGTAAGTATTTATTTGCTCGTGATGAGAGATTGATTTGATTTTTAATTAATTAATTGATTATAATTTATCTAGTCATTTATTTGATTTTATATTTAAAGCATATAAGTAGATTTGCTAAAGTATAGTTTGAATTTGTTTTTTATCATTGCAATTTGAAAACATCAGTGAAATTAAGCTTAACCTATAATTATTAAAAAATAGACAAAGATTAAGCTTAGCCTATAATTATTAAAAAATGGACAAAGATAAAGCTTAGCCTACAATGATTAAGAAACAAACAAAGCTAAATTTCATTAAACTACTAGTTAGTACATTTGAAACCCATCACAAATAGTGAAAAACTGAATAAATAAATAAATCTTCTAATAATTTGTTGAATATTTTCCCAGCCTTTCGCCCTCAGTTGCATAGATGGAAGAGTCGAGTTTCCTTCGCCCTCAATTTGCCGATAATTTATTAAATCTCCAATTTTGGAACCTTTTGCAGCATGTGCAAGTATTCAACAGATAAATAAATAAATAAATCATATATTATCAAACGAAACACGAGTATCTAAAAATAATGATTAAAAATGAACACTTTAAGGCTTCATGATATAAATTATCATTTGCCTTGATAAATGTAAGTGTATAAATATTTCAGTCGTCTATTATTGAGAAACTTTTTAATGTTTAACTTTTTCATCGATGATTTCATTTGAATGACCTATCTTTTTATCATAACTTTTTTAAATGCCAAAATAATACATCTGCCATCATGTGTAAACATGAATATTTGTAGTCGGTATCTTTGACTTATTCAATCTTCCAATGCACACACACCTAGTACATATATATAAATTATTAGTGTATTTATCATATTTTCACGGATTTTGTACTAAATATATATAACTTTGATTAAATTGATTTATAGATATAAAACTGAAAATACATAAAAATTATATTTTGTAGTCTCGATATTGAATTTTTTAAAATAAATATATCATATTTCATATGATAAAATAGAGCTAATTGAAGCTGTCCATATCTACTCATACGTGGCACTTAGGTGGATAGCCTCAATGATTTTATTTTATTATAATAGCAGTTGTGGCACGTTGTTTCTGCGTGCATAGAAAATTATATTGCATGCTTTAAAGTTATTGTAAATATATATATGTACTAGCCGTCGTGGCACGCCGTTCATGCGAGCACATAATAAATAGTTTTTTCACGCTTTAAAATATATTATAAACAAGAATACAATATTAAACTAACACATCACATGAAAAAGAAAAGGTAGAAAGATAGAAAGAAACTAGTTTATCAATTAATATAAAATTTGAAAAGTTGAATAAAGTAGTTATCTTATTAATTGAAGGTTATTATTCGCATTACAAAAAATCGATGCGGCAGTGTCATTAACTGCTATTTATGGGTAAAAAAGGATTTTTTTTTTATAATAGTATAGATACAATTATTTTGTGGATAAACTATTGGATGTTATCTATAAAATAAGTACATATATATTAGATACATATGTTTTTTATTTACTTATAAAAAATATATAAATATATAATATCGATTAGATTCTTTTGGAATATACTAATTTTTTTTTTCTCTTTTATCTAAAACGTTGTTAAATTTCATTTGGCAGAATTGAGGTCGTTGAGGCTATCCACATTTGCGCATATGTGGCGCTCAGGTGAATAGTTTCAATAATTTTATTTTATTATATATAGATATGTAATGATGTATGTATATAATTGTGTGTATATATATAAATATTTTAAATTATTTGAAATCTTTACAATTTTTTAGTTATTGAAGATCAATGACTATTATAACAATGATATAACGGGTAATTCAACTGACGGAAGGGAATAATATGCATAATTTTTGAGAAACACGTGGAGGTTTCTGTCTATTTCTAAAGGGGGGGGGGGGTTGTAGATAAACAAAAATATCGATTTTTTTTTAATTATCCCTTTATTTTTCTATAAATTTCACATTTTTACCAAATTCCGTAGAAAAACATAATCCATGATGTTTCTAATTAAATTCTATAATACTTAATCACAAGTATAATACAATTATTTTATTGTTAATGGAAATAAAATCAGAATTTGGAATGATATATAGTAGTTTGATGAGTAAAAATCTTTTTAATCTCCAATATTTGATTTCAACTTCAAAATAATTTTTTTATTTTTATCTCACTTCAAATTAGTACATCTAGCAAATAATTTTCCCATATTATCCCTGTATGTATATATATATATATATATATTAATTTATAAAAAATCCTTTCAGTCCTTCACATTTTATTTTTTTGTTGCAATTTGATCCCTACCCAGAAAATGATAATTGTTTTAATTAGAAGAAGTTATCATTAAACAATCATTCAGATGTTTGTGCACATTTAGTTTTAATTTTTAGAATCTAAATATTTTTCTAAAAAATATATACATTAATTGGATAATTAAAACTATTAAACAATATAATAAAGTTATGAGAAATTATTAAAAAAAAAGAGTGAGAGAAGAAAAAAAAAGTTGAGAAGAAATAAAAATAAAAATCAATAGAACAATTCAAAAAATAAAAAATGGCAACCAAAAAAAGTGAAGATAACAAAATGGTAATCTTCAATTATATAAAAGTACAGATAATGACTTGATTAATGATATGTATAAAAGAACACATGAATGAGTAAGGAGTTTTATATACCCCATTTTTCCTTATTGTAGTTGAATATTTATTTTCTTATTCATGTGCTAATTTAAAAGTTATTAGTTTAAATATTTTCGCTCTTTTTTTATTTCAATATTTTTTATTCTTCCTATTTATTTAATGTTTCTTTAATTGAAAAATTGAATAATTTCATTAAATTAATAATAATTATATTATTATGTGATTAATCAAGTTATTATTTGAACATTTGGGCTACGATATATTATTCCAATTAAAATAATTATATTTTTTTAAATTTTAAAATAGCAGGACCATATTATAATTGAAAATAAAAAGTAGATGACAAATAATTTTCTGTAAAGAAAAAAAGAGTAGTTTTACTAGGATAATATGAAAAAAATATCCACTAGAGGAACTAATTTAAAAATAAATTGAAAATACATGGACTATTTGAAGTTAAAATTAAAAGTTGGGGGTTTAATAAATTTTAGGATTAATTACACTTAGATCTCCCTAAAATGCATAATTATATTTTCTCCAAAAGAAGTTTTGAAATTACACTTATACCCATTTTGAAAATTATTTGTTTACACCTGACCCCCATTCGTTAGAGTTTGAACAAAAAATATTCACGTTAACAACAATAATTACATAATTTTTTTATTTTTTTCATCATTTAGCATTCTCATGTACATATTTGCACTTATAAGAGGATAAATGTAATGTATATATATGGAGTGATGCTAAGATTATTACGTTTTTCCTTATAAGTACAAAATTATTACAGAAAAATATTGAATGAAAAGTAAAATTGAAAATTTATGTAATTATTTTTGTTTACGTGAATATTTTCCGTCCATACTTTAATGAATGGAGGTCAGGTGTAAAAGGAAAAATTTTCAAAGAGGTGTAAATATAATTTCAAAACTTTTCTGGGAGAAAATATAATTATATATTTTCAAAGGGGGTCTAAGTGTAAATAATCCTAAATTTTACCCGTAGTTCGGCTGTACCGCTCATCAATCAACAGTGACGTCTCTCTTGGGCCAAACCAGGATTTTAACTTTGTCCATCCAATAAGAACCAGCCCATCAAACAGAGCCTGGGCTGAGATGGGAAGGAGAGCCATATAATTACGAGAATAATCTTCCTACGATCTACAAGAATCCATCATAAGTAGCGGGTGGCTTAATTCTAAGTTATTATGGTTAATTTTGTTAATTAGTTGGAGCATTTGGATGCGCGGAGGAGAAAAGAAGATGGGTGCGGAAGGGGAGAACGCCCAACACAGCTCACGGATCATGGCGTCATGGGTAATCGGAGGGCTGCTAATAGGGGTGTCATTGCTGGGTTTCCGTTTTGCTTTGCCGAAGAATAAGAAGAAGAAAAGGCCGATAAGGGTTTACATGGATGGGTGTTTCGATATGATGCATTACGGCCACTGTAACGCCCTGCGCCAGGCTCGAGCTCTTGGCGACCAATTGGTCGTAGGCGTTGTTAGTGATGCCGAAATCACTGTTAACAAAGGTCCTCCAGTTACTCCTCTTAATGAGAGGTCCGAGCTCTTCTCTTCCCATTTTCCATTCTAGTATGCGGTGGACGGTAAATTTAGATGATTGATCTTATTCCTGCTCCCGAATCGCTATATATCACAAAATTTCACATTGCTTGATTGGCTTAACCCCGTGTTATTAAATACATGATTGCTATGTGCTTTGGTTAGCTTGATATCCTGCATCAGCCAAGCAACTTAACCTGAAGTTTATATGTTCATACTCTAGATGCCAGTGTTTGCTGGTTCAAGCGAAAGCCTGGTTTGGACAGATTTATTTGGATTCTAAAGAGGAAATTCGTTTGACACAGAATTTGCTCTCTGGTTTTGTTTTTATCTTTATTTGCCCCCAATATTGGCACAACTCGAAAGAGGGTCGCACGGCCAATCATAATGTTGTTGGTGTTCGAGGTGGCCACCTATGCAAGTCTAATGCTTACTCTGCTGCATGGTTGGTTGAATTTTTTACTCATTAACTTTATTAAATAGGCTTCACAGATAAGCCTCAAGAAGAGGAAGGTGCATCAATCCTGCGACATAGTTATTCTTTGTTATTATTGTTGTTTGTTATTATTATAATTTTATCAATTGATATTTATTGCCAATTCATCTATGAGTTATTTATATACATTTATAAAAGGGTTACCTTTCTTTAAAATATTACTTTTTATAACATATTAACTTTATTGAGTATTAGCTACTATGCATTTTAGTCAAATTCACTGGCTATTCTGCAAAACCAAGTGCTGCTTTCACGAACGACTAAAGTATGAGCTTTGTGCTGTTATTTCTGTCACAGAATGATCATGGTTAGTGCTGTAAAATGGGTGGACGAAGTCATTCCTGATGCGCCCTACGCTATCACAGAAGATTTCATGAGAAAGCTATTTGATGAGTACAACATTGATTACATTATTCATGGGGATGATCCCTGCATTCTTCCAGATGGGACTGATGCTTATGCCCTTGCTAAGAAAGTTGGTCGTTATAAGCAGATTAAGCGTACTGAAGGGGTATCTAGCACTGATATCGTTGGTTTGTACTTGTAACTTCTTGTTAATTTTAACTGCTTGTGATGGAAAATTTCTCCTCACCTTCGTTAAAATCGCGTTTGTTTTTGGATTTGGATACACATTACACTCATGATTTTTCAAGAGAAAATATTGATGACTCGTCACCAAGAATCAACCATCAGCACCTGAGTTCTGAACTACAATTTATATGTTTATCATTATAGATGGTCACTGATTAAAACTAAAGCTCTTTCTGGTATCTGATTAACACCTGCTGTTTTTTCTTGTTTGTCTGGAAATTAAGATATTGGCTTGGTGATTTTGTATCATAGGACGTATGCTTCTCTGTGTGAGAGAGAGGTCAACCGGGGATAGCCATAACCACTCATCTTTGCAACGACAATTCAGCCATGGTCACAGCCACAAATCCGAAGATGGTGGCTCCGGTAGTGGAACACGGATATCTCATTTTCTGCCTACATCTCGTAGGATTGTCCAATTCTCCAATGGCAAGGTATATATATTGCTCTTGAGCATCCTCTAGGCTATGTTTTTGTAAGTCAATGCACTCTGGCGATGTATCCAATTTGGACTTACTGATTACGTCGATGTTAAGATGTTTATCATTCTGTTTACCTCTTCGCGCCTTCCTCCTTGTGCATGTATGTTTGTGTTTTTGTCTGTGTGTATGTGTTGAATTGGGCAAATGGGTGAATTTTCTGTCGTTTGTCTATGATCTTTTGATACACACATATGCTTTCACATTCTGCATTTGCACATCTCCACCTCCCCTTAGCATCTAAGTAGCTAGTGTTTTATTATGATTGCTTAGTTTTTGGATCAGGCACATTTTGCTAAAGTGGGACCAAGGAAATATTGTATGCATGAGCAATTAATGCCATTTGTCGTTATGTCATGAACTAAGCTATCTAAACATTTGTGATATCCGAACTATTAATTTCACGGGTGGTCTCTCACTGATTAATCATGAACTTAGAAACCTGGTTGGCTGGACATTTTAACTTAAATGGTCTATTGACTGGCACAAGTCATCAACATTCTTATATATGTTACTTGGGCAATATTTTGTCAAGAAGTCTTGGACAATAGATGTCTAAGCTTCAACTATGCTCTAACATTTTTATTTCGGATTTTCTTTTGTTTTTTTCTTTTTTTTGGTGTGTGTGTGCTAGTACGTGGAACCTCCTCTACTCTAACCTGCCATCTACTTCAATGTTCATTGATAATTATATATACATATGATAGTTTCCAAATGCCACTGAGATATGACTTTTCTCCTCTTTTAGGGGCCTGGACCAGATGCTCGCATAATTTATATAGATGGTGCATTTGATCTTTTCCATGCTGGTCATGTTGAGGTGAGTGATGAGCCTATACCGTTCTAATTAATTGAAATGATTTTCTCACTAGAAATATATTGTTAAATGAGTTGGCCTCCTAGTTAGATTTTAACATCTGCCTCTTATGGTTGTTTATTTCCTACCCCTTATTTTCTTTTCATTGTAATCTCTAGCATGACATTTCATTAATATTTAGCAATGATAGAAGTACTACTTTCTCCCCTCTATTTCTGTTTATCTACTCTGTATCTCGCAATCTCATATTTTTTGGTATATGCAGATTCTCAGGCTTGCCAGGGGACTAGGCGATTTTCTTCTTGTTGGCATCCATACAGATCAAACTGTCAGGTATGCTCGCCATTCTCTCATTACCTTCCTTTGGTACAAGTTCCACCTGTTTGCCTCTTATCGTTTCCTGGGAATTGGTGATGGTTTATGAATTAAAACCGGACCCTGGTATATTCCTGATCAACAATATCCTTGGGCTGGACCAATCTTGTATGTTCACCCCGATGACCTTCCACCCCTCATGACATCACTTGTCTGTTTTTTCATTTTCTGTAAACTGATGATTTATGCATCAACACCTGACCAAGCTATTCTATTGTTTCTGACTGTTCTGTCATCCTTGCTATACTCCCTTTGCCATCTCTAATCAATCAACAGTCTCAGGTGAACGAATCTTTAGAAGAGGTTATTACAGATTAAAAATCGATACAGTTAATTTCTCCCAAATGACCTACTGTCCCTCATGATATTCACTTATCTGTTTTATCTCATTCTCTAAGCTGATGAATTACCCATCAACATCACACCAAGCTATTTTGTTATTCCTTAACAGTTCCGTTATCCCATTTATGTCCAACAAAAGTGGATTTTGTGTTATGTAATACATTCATGCAGTAAGTCGAATGCATGGTTTAGCAGTTACACATGTTATCTTGGCCAAATTGCTCATCAGCCTTCCCCTCCAATCATGTTTTAGTTGCTAACACTCCCTAATTCAAGGAATAGCACTATCACTTGGAATAACATATGTGCAGCATGTTCTCCTTGATACTGGCTTATGGTGAAGATATAGAGCATGGTTTAAGAATTTTTCGTAGATTGGTGGACCTGCTCTTGATCCAGCAGAGCACGATGCGAGTGACATGGGGACACTAGGGGGTGGTGAATCATGAGATCTAGTTCACAACCAAGTTACACGACTTTAGATGAGTCTGCTATACGGCTGGAAATTGTCATCAGGGCAAGTGGCAAGATGTTAAGTTATCGGTGGTAAAGTTTTTTTTTTTGAAAAAAAAAAAAAAAGATTGCGTGTTGCTTCTTGAAATATAACCTTGTGCCTTTTTTTTGAGGGGGGGGGGGGGGGTTCGGGGTGGATGGTGCAGCTTGTCACATCTGTTTTCCTGCAAACTTACTCAGCGTCAGAGTTGAGTGTTAAATTTTTCTGAGTTCAGACTTGACTTCTCATCAGTAATTGCTGACACTTGCTTTACTGCTCCCATGACTGTACTGGATTTGATATGCAGTTGCTACATTGTGCACAAAAGTAACTAGAAGTAATGATTATTCCCTATCCTATCGTGTGATGTTGATAGTTTCTTTTGAAATATTAACACTCCTTTTGGTGCAATTTGAAGAAAATATTAAATATTTCAAATATGATATCTCTTTTGCAGTGCTAATAGAGGAGCACACCGTCCTATTATGAATCTCCACGAAAGGAGCTTAAGTGTTTTGGCTTGCCGATATGCAGATGAGGTAATAATAGGTGCTCCATGGGAGGTGTCGAAGGATATGGTGAGTGTGAACTCTCGAGATTCTGCTAGTTACTTTTCCATGCAAGTATCTTGCTCTCCTATGTCTCGTGATGATTTTAACGTTAATGAGAGATGAAAAGAGAGAGTTCACTAAAGAAACCACTTTATGTTTGCTAAGTGTATGACATCTGACATATTAGCTAGTTTACAGTGGGGGATTATTGTTAATAATATTACTTCAGAATGAGTAAATAGTCTGCATTTGCTTTTATGACTTGGCACTAACCATTCTTGTTAGAATCAAACTGAATAGTGAGAGCAAGGTTGCTGCTAAATGTCTACCTTGTTGGGTTTTCTTTTTCTTGTCTTGAGTTCATATATTCTGATGTAACTCAAGTCCCAAAAGACATTCTGATGTCGGACCTAGGTGAAACGGAAAAATCACACATTTAAACTTGTTGGCCAATCCGCTTCTTTGAATTATTGCACATGCTTCAGGAAGAACAGAGTACATCCAAACAATGTAGTATTGTGAGCACTAAGGACATGCCCACAGGTGGCCTAAAGATCGTAAGCATCAACTATTGGGTGTAGCATCTGCATGCAGCATCTTATGGTTGATTCTTTTGAAGTATGAATGGTGATATATGCAAATTGAAGTGATGCAAATAACAATAAGGTCATGCTTGATCTAGCACATATGCTTTTGATCTATGTAGCTTCTTGCTTTATACAAGGTCAAGTTTTTTGATGCATGGTTTTCATGTCATGGATTATACTGATGGATGATCAGTTGATTCCACTTCTTTAGATTTCTGTGTCATTTGAAACTTTTGCTCTGCAGATAACAACCTTCAATATCTCTTTGGTTGTGCATGGCACCGTGGCTGAGGATAATGATTTTCAGAAGGTATACTTGTTTTAGATCTAATTTTTATGGGGACAGTATCCATGAGTTACCTAACGGTCATTTGCTGAATCTGTAGGAGAAGCGGAATCCGTATGCTGTACCTATCAGCATGGGTATTTTTAAGCTGCTGGAAAGTCCTCTGGACATTACAACTAGCACGATAATCAGGAGGATTGTCTCAAACCATGAGGCCTACCAGGTTTTACTCACTGTTTTAAGAGTTGAAAGAGCTTTACGGAGTTTGTTCGAAATAAAACTGGACTGAACGCCCCCCGCCCCCCCCCCCCCCCCTGTTTGCTCCTTACAGAAAAGAAATGACAAGAAGGCTCAAAGTGAAAAAAAGTATTATGAAGAAAAAAGTTATGTGTCGGGTGATTGACTGATTCCAGAATATTGGAGGTAAACTTGTGAAACCTTTGAATTTCTTCCACTTGCAGTTTACTTGGCAGGGGTTTATGGATCTAATTTAACTATTTTTCTTACTGCAGATGAGTTGGATACTCGATCATTTATGAGGCTGTGAACACTTTATAGGTAATTAGGGGGAACGTCTCAGTAGTACAATTTTCTGTATTTGCTTCGACTTGAATTTTTGCTAGAAGTTGTAGAACAAAAGAAATATTTAAGCACTACCATGAAAGAAGACGACTGCGTATTAACTTTTCATATAGTGCACGTTGGATTGTGCAGCATTAGTTTTGCATAAAAGGTAGGACAAGATAAAAGATTAAAAGACCCTCTGGTGAAAGCGTACCCTATTTTCCTCCAAAATGGGAAAATTCCCAATTTTGTGGTGAAAAAATTGCCGTATGGATTATTTGGTTCGAGAATACCGATCCCTTATTTTATAGGAACAAACTCGTAGGTTTATCGAAGGTGTGATCGATTTCATCGCATGAATACTTGGAACATAATTAAAGAGATCTAACATTACTTTGATGTTACAGATTTACATAATTTAATGAGGTTGGACCATAATTTTTTTTTTTAAAAAAATCATCCTATTAAGTCCTTTTAAATAAAGTATATCACATTTTTTTTAAAAAAAATATTTTAATTCACAACGTTTTCATTCTATGACGTCTACTATTACAAACATCCGATTTATTTTTTGTTTTTATCTCTTTATCTCTAAAAAAAAAAATACTCCAAAAATAAATTCAAACACAGTAATTGTTCTATCACATTTTTTCATAAAAAGACCTTTTACAAGTACATCACAATCCAAATATATATTCATATTTCCACAACCAAATACAAAAACAAAAATTCATTTGAAAAGATCAAAATTAAGAACTAAAACTAAAACAAAACAAGGCTTATAGTTGGTTGTTTTTGCTAGGACTTTCTTATCTCATTTTATTTTATTGACAGAGTAGCATGAATACCAGTCAGAACATTATAAAACTTGGCATAAAAATTACTTAACATATAAGAAAGGGTGAATTACAATAATTTTTTTGAAATTTGATATAATTACAGATACCCCATTATTGTTTTAAAAATTATAAATACATCTTTGAGGTTTGTAATCTTATAACAAATAATCAATTTTCATCCATTTTTATGGGTGAACTAACCAAAATGGCCCTTATGCAAATTGAATTAGTTTTTAAACTTTTTAAAAAAATTTCGGACAAAAGTACACAGGGAGAGGTTTAGGGTTTAGGGTTTAGGGTTTAGGGTTTAGGGTTTAGGGTTTAGGGTTTAGGGTTTAGGGTTTAGGGTTTAGGGTTTAGGGTTTAGGGTTTAGGGTTTAGGGTTTTAGGGTTTAGGGTTTAGGGTTTAGGGTTTAGGGTTTAGGGTTTAGGGTTTAGGGTTTAGGGTTTAGGGTTTAGGGTTTAGGGTTTAGGGTTTAGGGTTTAGGGTTTAGGGTTTAGGGTTTAGGGTTTAGGGTTTAGGGTTTTTAGGGTTTAGGGTTTAGGGTTTAGGGTTTAGGGTTTAGGGTTTAGGGTTTAGGGTTTAGGGTTTAGGGTTTAGGGTTTAGGGTTTTAGGGTTTAGGGTTTTAGGGTTTAGGGTTTAGGGTTTAGGGTTTAGGGTTTAGGGTTTAGGGTTTAGGGTTTAGGGTTTAGGGTTTAGGGTTTAGGGTTTAGGGTTTAGGGTTTAGGGTTTAGGGTTTAGGGTTTAGGGTTTAGGGTTTAGGGTTTAGGGTTTAGGGTTTAGGGTTTAGGGTTTAGGGTTTAGGGTTTAGGGTTTAGGGTTTAGGGTTTAGGGTTTAGGGTTTAGGGTTTAGGGTTTAGGGTTTAGGGTTTAGGGTTTAGGGTTAGGGTTTAGGGTTTAGGGTTTAGGGTTTAGGGTTTAGGGTTTAGGGTTTAGGGTTTAGGGTTTAGGGTTTAGGGTTTAGGGTTTAGGGTTTAGGGTTTAGGGTTTAGGGTTTAGGGTTTAGGGTTTAGGGTTTTAGGGTTTAGGGTTTAGGGTTTAGGGTTTAGGGTTTAGGGTTTAGGGTTTAGGGTTTAGGGTTTAGGGTTTAGGGTTTAGGGTTTAGGGTTTAGGGTTTAGGGTTTAGGGTTTAGGGTTTAGGGTTTAGGGTTTAGGGTTTAGGGTTTAGGGTTTAGGGTTTAGGGTTTAGGGTTTAGGGTTTAGGGTTTAGGGTTTAGGGTTTAGGGTTTAGGGTTTAGGGTTTAGGGTTTTTTAGGGTTTAGGGTTTAGGGTTTAGGGTTTAGGGTTTTAGGGTTTAGGGTTTAGGGTTTAGGGTTTAGGGTTTAGGGTTTAGGGTTTAGGGTTTAGGGTTTAGGGTTTAGGGTTTAGGGTTTAGGGTTTAGGGTTTAGGGTTTAGGGTTTAGGGTTTAGGGTTTAGGGTTTAGGGTTTAGGGTTTAGGGTTTAGGGTTTAGGGTTTAGGGTTTAGGGTTTAGGGTTTAGGGTTTAGGGTTTAGGGTTTAGGGTTTTTTAGGGTTTAGGGTTTAGGGTTTAGGGTTTAGGGTTTAGGGTTTAGGGTTTAGGGTTTAGGGTTTAGGGTTTAGGGTTTAGGGTTTAGGGTTTAGGGTTTAGGGTTTAGGGTTTAGGGTTTAGGGTTTAGGGTTTAGGGTTTAGGGTTTAGGGTTTAGGGTTTAGGGTTTAGGGTTTAGGGTTTAGGGTTTAGGGTTTAGGGTTTAGGGTTTAGGGTTTAGGGTTTAGGGTTTAGGGTTTAGGGTTTAGGGTTTAGGGTTTAGGGTTTAGGGTTTAGGGTTTAGGGTAGGGTTTAGGGTTTAGGGTTTAGGGTTTAGGGTTTAGGGTTTAGGGTTTAGGGTTTAGGGTTTAGGGTTTAGGGTTTAGGGTTTAGGGTTTAGGGTTTAGGGTTTAGGGTTTAGGGTTTAGGGTTTAGGGTTTAGGGTTTAGGGTTTAGGGTTTTAGGGTTTAGGGTTTAGGGTTTAGGGTTTAGGGTTTAGGGTTTAGGGTTTAGGGTTTAGGGTTTAGGGTTTAGGGTTTAGGGTTTAGGGTTTAGGGTTTAGGGTTTAGGGTTTAGGGTTTAGGGTTTTTAGGGTTTAGGGTTTAGGGTTTAGGGTTTAGGGTTTAGGGTTTAGGGTTTAGGGTTTAGGGTTTAGGGTTTAGGGTTTAGGGTTTAGGGTTTAGGGTTTAGGGTTTAGGGTTTAGGGTTTAGGGTTTAGGGTTTAGGGTTTAGGGTTTAGGGTTTAGGGTTTAGGGTTTAGGGTTTAGGGTTTAGGGTTTAGGGTTTAGGGTTTAGGGTTTAGGGTTTAGGGTTTAGGGTTTAGGGTTTAGGGTTTAGGGTTTAGGGTTTAGGGTTTAGGGTTTTAGGGTTTAGGGTTTAGGGTTTAGGGTTTAGGGTTTAGGGTTTAGGGTTTAGGGTTTAGGGTTTAGGGTTTAGGGTTTAGGGTTTAGGGTTTAGGGTTTAGGGTTTAGGGTTTAGGGTTTAGGGTTTAGGGTTTAGGGTTTAGGGTTTAGGGTTTAGGGTTTAGGGTTTAGGGTTTAGGGTTTAGGGTTTAGGGTTTAGGGTTTAGGGTTTAGGGTTTAGGGTTTAGGGTTTAGGGTTTAGGGTTTAGGGTTTAGGGTTTAGGGTTTAGGGTTTAGGGTTTAGGGTTTAGGGTTTAGGGTTTAGGGTTTAGGGTTTAGGGTTTAGGGTTTAGGGTTTAGGGTTTAGGGTTTAGGGTTTAGGGTTTAGGGTTTAGGGTTTAGGGTTTAGGGTTTAGGGTTTAGGGTTTAGGGTTTAGGGTTTAGGGTTTAGGGTTTAGGGTTTAGGGTTTAGGGTTTAGGGTTTAGGGTTTAGGGTTTAGGGTTTAGGGTTTAGGGTTTAGGGTTTAGGGTTTAGGGTTTAGGGTTTAGGGTTTAGGGTTTAGGGTTTAGGGTTTAGGGTTTTAGGGTTTAGGGTTTAGGGTTTAGGGTTTAGGGTTTAGGGTTTAGGGTTTAGGGTTTAGGGTTTAGGGTTTAGGGTTTAGGGTTTTAGGGTTTAGGGTTTTAGGGTTTAGGGTTTAGGGTTTAGGGTTTAGGGTTTAGGGTTTAGGGTTTAGGGTTTAGGGTTTAGGGTTTAGGGTTTAGGGTTTAGGGTTTAGGGTTTAGGGTTTAGGGTTTAGGGTTTAGGGTTTAGGGTTTAGGGTTTAGGGTTTAGGGTTTAGGGTTTAGGGTTTAGGGTTTAGGGTTTAGGGTTTTTTAGGGTTTAGGGTTTAGGGTTTAGGGTTTAGGGTTTAGGGTTTAGGGTTTAGGGTTTAGGGTTTAGGGTTTAGGGTTTAGGGTTTAGGGTTTAGGGTTTAGGGTTTAGGGTTTTTTAGGGTTTAGGGTTTAGGGTTTAGGGTTTAGGGTTTAGGGTTTAGGGTTTAGGGTTTAGGGTTTAGGGTTTAGGGTTTAGGGTTTAGGGTTTAGGGTTTAGGGTTTAGGGTTTAGGGTTTAGGGTTTAGGGTTTAGGGTTTAGGGTTTAGGGTTTAGGGTTTAGGGTTTAGGGTTTAGGGTTTAGGGTTTAGGGTTTAGGGTTTAGGGTTTAGGGTTTAGGGTTTAGGGTTTAGGGTTTAGGGTTTAGGGTTTAGGGTTTAGGGTTTAGGGTTTAGGGTTTAGGGTTTAGGGTTTAGGGTTTAGGGTTTAGGGTTTAGGGTTTAGGGTTTAGGGTTTAGGGTTTTAGGGTTTAGGGTTTAGGGTTTAGGGTTTAGGGTTTAGGGTTTAGGGTTTAGGGTTTAGGGTTTAGGGTTTAGGGTTTAGGGTTTAGGGTTTAGGGTTTAGGGTTTAGGGTTTAGGGTTTAGGGTTTAGGGTTTAGGGTTTAGGGTTTAGGGTTTAGGGTTTAGGGTTTAGGGTTTAGGGTTTAGGGTTTAGGGTTTAGGGTTTAGGGTTTAGGGTTTAGGGTTTAGGGTTTAGGGTTTAGGGTTTTAGGGTTTAGGGTTTAGGGTTTAGGGTTTAGGGTTTAGGGTTTAGGGTTTAGGGTTTAGGGTTTAGGGTTTAGGGTTTAGGGTTTAGGGTTTAGGGTTTAGGGTTTAGGGTTTAGGGTTTAGGGTTTAGGGTTTAGGGTTTAGGGTTTAGGGTTTAGGGTTTAGGGTTTAGGGTTTTTAGGGTTTAGGGTTTAGGGTTTAGGGTTTAGGGTTTAGGGTTTAGGGTTTAGGGTTTAGGGTTTAGGGTTTAGGGTTTAGGGTTTAGGGTTTAGGGTTTAGGGTTTAGGGTTTAGGGTTTAGGGTTTAGGGTTTAGGGTTTAGGGTTTAGGGTTTAGGGTTTAGGGTTTAGGGTTTAGGGTTTAGGGTTTAGGGTTTAGGGTTTAGGGTTTAGGGTTTAGGGTTTAGGGTTTAGGGTTTAGGGTTTAGGGTTTAGGGTTTAGGGTTTAGGGTTTAGGGTTTAGGGTTTAGGGTTTAGGGTTTAGGGTTTAGGGTTTAGGGTTTAGGGTTTAGGGTTTAGGGTTTAGGGTTTAGGGTTTAGGGTTTAGGGTTTAGGGTTTAGGGTTTAGGGTTTAGGGTTTAGGGTTTAGGGTTTAGGGTTTAGGGTTTAGGGTTTAGGGTTTAGGGTTTAGGGTTTAGGGTTTAGGGTTTAGGGTTTAGGGTTTAGGGTTTAGGGTTTAGGGTTTAGGGTTTAGGGTTTAGGGTTTAGGGTTTAGGGTTTAGGGTTTAGGGTTTAGGGTTTAGGGTTTAGGGTTTAGGGTTTAGGGTTTAGGGTTTAGGGTTTAGGGTTTAGGGTTTAGGGTTTAGGGTTTAGGGTTTAGGGTTTAGGGTTTAGGGTTTAGGGTTTAGGGTTTAGGGTTTAGGGTTTAGGGTTTAGGGTTTAGGGTTTAGGGTTTAGGGTTTAGGGTTTAGGGTTTAGGGTTTAGGGTTTAGGGTTTAGGGTTTAGGGTTTAGGGTTTAGGGTTTAGGGTTTAGGGTTTAGGGTTTAGGGTTTAGGGTTTAGGGTTTAGGGTTTAGGGTTTAGGGTTTAGGGTTTAGGGTTTAGGGTTTAGGGTTTAGGGTTTAGGGTTTAGGGTTTAGGGTTTAGGGTTTAGGGTTTAGGGTTTAGGGTTTAGGGTTTAGGGTTTAGGGTTTAGGGTTTAGGGTTTAGGGTTTAGGGTTTAGGGTTTAGGGTTTAGGGTTTAGGGTTTAGGGTTTAGGGTTTAGGGTTTAGGGTTTAGGGTTTAGGGTTTAGGGTTTAGGGTTTAGGGTTTAGGGTTTAGGGTTTAGGGTTTAGGGTTTAGGGTTTAGGGTTTAGGGTTTAGGGTTTAGGGTTTAGGGTTTAGGGTTTAGGGTTTAGGGTTTAGGGTTTAGGGTTTAGGGTTTAGGGTTTAGGGTTTAGGGTTTAGGGTTTAGGGTTTAGGGTTTAGGGTTTAGGGTTTAGGGTTTAGGGTTTAGGGTTTAGGGTTTAGGGTTTAGGGTTTAGGGTTTAGGGTTTAGGGTTTAGGGTTTAGGGTTTAGGGTTTAGGGTTTAGGGTTTAGGGTTTAGGGTTTAGGGTTTAGGGTTTAGGGTTTAGGGTTTAGGGTTTAGGGTTTAGGGTTTAGGGTTTAGGGTTTAGGGTTTAGGGTTTAGGGTTTAGGGTTTAGGGTTTAGGGTTTAGGGTTTAGGGTTTAGGGTTTAGGGTTTAGGGTTTAGGGTTTAGGGTTTAGGGTTTAGGGTTTAGGGTTTAGGGTTTAGGGTTTAGGGTTTAGGGTTTAGGGTTTAGGGTTTAGGGTTTAGGGTTTAGGGTTTAGGGTTTAGGGTTTAGGGTTTAGGGTTTAGGGTTTTAGGGTTTAGGGTTTAGGGTTTAGGGTTTAGGGTTTAGGGTTTAGGGTTTAGGGTTTAGGGTTTAGGGTTTAGGGTTTAGGGTTTAGGGTTTAGGGTTTAGGGTTTAGGGTTTAGGGTTTAGGGTTTAGGGTTTAGGGTTTAGGGTTTAGGGTTTAGGGTTTAGGGTTTAGGGTTTAGGGTTTAGGGTTTAGGGTTTAGGGTTTAGGGTTTAGGGTTTAGGGTTTAGGGTTTAGGGTTTAGGGTTTAGGGTTTAGGGTTTAGGGTTTAGGGTTTAGGGTTTAGGGTTTAGGGTTTAGGGTTTAGGGTTTAGGGTTTAGGGTTTAGGGTTTAGGGTTTAGGGTTTAGGGTTTAGGGTTTAGGGTTTAGGGTTTAGGGTTTAGGGTTTAGGGTTTTTTAGGGTTTAGGGTTTAGGGTTTAGGGTTTAGGGTTTAGGGTTTAGGGTTTAGGGTTTAGGGTTTAGGGTTTAGGGTTTAGGGTTTAGGGTTTAGGGTTTAGGGTTTAGGGTTTAGGGTTTAGGGTTTAGGGTTTAGGGTTTAGGGTTTAGGGTTTAGGGTTTAGGGTTTAGGGTTTAGGGTTTAGGGTTTAGGGTTTAGGGTTTAGGGTTTAGGGTTTAGGGTTTAGGGTTTAGGGTTTAGGGTTTAGGGTTTAGGGTTTAGGGTTTAGGGTTTAGGGTTTAGGGTTTAGGGTTTAGGGTTTAGGGTTTAGGGTTTAGGGTTTAGGGTTTAGGGTTTAGGGTTTAGGGTTTAGGGTTTAGGGTTTAGGGTTTAGGGTTTAGGGTTTAGGGTTTAGGGTTTAGGGTTTAGGGTTTAGGGTTTAGGGTTTAGGGTTTAGGGTTTAGGGTTTAGGGTTTAGGGTTTAGGGTTTAGGGTTTAGGGTTTAGGGTTTAGGGTTTAGGGTTTAGGGTTTAGGGTTTAGGGTTTAGGGTTTAGGGTTTAGGGTTTAGGGTTTAGGGTTTAGGGTTTAGGGTTTAGGGTTTAGGGTTTAGGGTTTAGGGTTTAGGGTTTAGGGTTTAGGGTTTAGGGTTTAGGGTTTAGGGTTTAGGGTTTAGGGTTTAGGGTTTAGGGTTTAGGGTTTAGGGTTTAGGGTTTAGGGTTTAGGGTTTAGGGTTTAGGGTTTAGGGTTTAGGGTTTAGGGTTTAGGGTTTAGGGTTTAGGGTTTAGGGTTTAGGGTTTAGGGTTTAGGGTTTAGGGTTTAGGGTTTAGGGTTTAGGGTTTAGGGTTTAGGGTTTAGGGTTTAGGGTTTAGGGTTTAGGGTTTAGGGTTTAGGGTTTAGGGTTTAGGGTTTAGGGTTTAGGGTTTAGGGTTTAGGGTTTAGGGTTTAGGGTTTAGGGTTTAGGGTTTAGGGTTTAGGGTTTAGGGTTTAGGGTTTAGGGTTTAGGGTTTAGGGTTTAGGGTTTAGGGTTTAGGGTTTAGGGTTTAGGGTTTAGGGTTTAGGGTTTAGGGTTTAGGGTTTAGGGTTTAGGGTTTAGGGTTTAGGGTTTAGGGTTTAGGGTTTAGGGTTTAGGGTTTAGGGTTTAGGGTTTAGGGTTTAGGGTTTAGGGTTTAGGGTTTAGGGTTTAGGGTTTAGGGTTTAGGGTTTAGGGTTTAGGGTTTAGGGTTTAGGGTTTAGGGTTTAGGGTTTAGGGTTTAGGGTTTAGGGTTTAGGGTTTAGGGTTTAGGGTTTAGGGTTTAGGGTTTAGGGTTTAGGGTTTAGGGTTTAGGGTTTAGGGTTTAGGGTTTAGGGTTTAGGGTTTAGGGTTTAGGGTTTAGGGTTTAGGGTTTAGGGTTTAGGGTTTAGGGTTTAGGGTTTAGGGTTTAGGGTTTAGGGTTTAGGGTTTAGGGTTTAGGGTTTAGGGTTTAGGGTTTAGGGTTTAGGGTTTAGGGTTTAGGGTTTAGGGTTTAGGGTTTAGGGTTTAGGGTTTAGGGTTTAGGGTTTAGGGTTTAGGGTTTAGGGTTTAGGGTTTAGGGTTTAGGGTTTAGGGTTTAGGGTTTAGGGTTTAGGGTTTAGGGTTTAGGGTTTAGGGTTTAGGGTTTAGGGTTTAGGGTTTAGGGTTTAGGGTTTAGGGTTTAGGGTTTAGGGTTTAGGGTTTAGGGTTTAGGGTTTAGGGTTTAGGGTTTAGGGTTTAGGGTTTAGGGTTTAGGGTTTAGGGTTTAGGGTTTAGGGTTTAGGGTTTAGGGTTTAGGGTTTAGGGTTTAGGGTTTAGGGTTTAGGGTTTAGGGTTTAGGGTTTAGGGTTTAGGGTTTAGGGTTTAGGGTTTAGGGTTTAGGGTTTAGGGTTTAGGGTTTAGGGTTTAGGGTTTAGGGTTTAGGGTTTAGGGTTTAGGGTTTAGGGTTTAGGGTTTAGGGTTTAGGGTTTAGGGTTTAGGGTTTAGGGTTTAGGGTTTAGGGTTTAGGGTTTAGGGTTTAGGGTTTAGGGTTTAGGGTTTAGGGTTTAGGGTTTAGGGTTTAGGGTTTAGGGTTTAGGGTTTAGGGTTTAGGGTTTAGGGTTTAGGGTTTAGGGTTTAGGGTTTAGGGTTTAGGGTTTAGGGTTTAGGGTTTAGGGTTTAGGGTTTAGGGTTTAGGGTTTAGGGTTTAGGGTTTAGGGTTTAGGGTTTAGGGTTTAGGGTTTAGGGTTTAGGGTTTAGGGTTTAGGGTTTAGGGTTTAGGGTTTAGGGTTTAGGGTTTAGGGTTTAGGGTTTAGGGTTTAGGGTTTAGGGTTTAGGGTTTAGGGTTTAGGGTTTAGGGTTTAGGGTTTAGGGTTTAGGGTTTAGGGTTTAGGGTTTAGGGTTTAGGGTTTAGGGTTTAGGGTTTAGGGTTTAGGGTTTAGGGTTTAGGGTTTAGGGTTTAGGGTTTAGGGTTTAGGGTTTAGGGTTTAGGGTTTAGGGTTTAGGGTTTAGGGTTTAGGGTTTAGGGTTTAGGGTTTAGGGTTTAGGGTTTAGGGTTTAGGGTTTAGGGTTTAGGGTTTAGGGTTTAGGGTTTAGGGTTTAGGGTTTAGGGTTTAGGGTTTAGGGTTTAGGGTTTAGGGTTTAGGGTTTAGGGTTTAGGGTTTAGGGTTTAGGGTTTAGGGTTTAGGGTTTAGGGTTTAGGGTTTAGGGTTTAGGGTTTAGGGTTTAGGGTTTAGGGTTTAGGGTTTAGGGTTTAGGGTTTAGGGTTTAGGGTTTAGGGTTTAGGGTTTAGGGTTTAGGGTTTAGGGTTTAGGGTTTAGGGTTTAGGGTTTAGGGTTTAGGGTTTAGGGTTTAGGGTTTAGGGTTTAGGGTTTAGGGTTTAGGGTTTAGGGTTTAGGGTTTAGGGTTTAGGGTTTAGGGTTTAGGGTTTAGGGTTTAGGGTTTAGGGTTTAGGGTTTAGGGTTTAGGGTTTAGGGTTTAGGGTTTAGGGTTTAGGGTTTAGGGTTTAGGGTTTAGGGTTTAGGGTTTAGGGTTTAGGGTTTAGGGTTTAGGGTTTAGGGTTTAGGGTTTAGGGTTTAGGGTTTAGGGTTTAGGGTTTAGGGTTTAGGGTTTAGGGTTTAGGGTTTAGGGTTTAGGGTTTAGGGTTTAGGGTTTAGGGTTTAGGGTTTAGGGTTTAGGGTTTAGGGTTTAGGGTTTAGGGTTTAGGGTTTAGGGTTTAGGGTTTAGGGTTTAGGGTTTAGGGTTTAGGGTTTAGGGTTTAGGGTTTAGGGTTTAGGGTTTAGGGTTTAGGGTTTAGGGTTTAGGGTTTAGGGTTTAGGGTTTAGGGTTTAGGGTTTAGGGTTTAGGGTTTAGGGTTTAGGGTTTAGGGTTTAGGGTTTAGGGTTTAGGGTTTAGGGTTTAGGGTTTAGGGTTTAGGGTTTAGGGTTTAGGGTTTAGGGTTTAGGGTTTAGGGTTTAGGGTTTAGGGTTTAGGGTTTAGGGTTTAGGGTTTAGGGTTTAGGGTTTAGGGTTTAGGGTTTAGGGTTTAGGGTTTAGGGTTTAGGGTTTAGGGTTTAGGGTTTAGGGTTTAGGGTTTAGGGTTTAGGGTTTAGGGTTTAGGGTTTAGGGTTTAGGGTTTAGGGTTTAGGGTTTAGGGTTTAGGGTTTAGGGTTTAGGGTTTAGGGTTTAGGGTTTAGGGTTTAGGGTTTAGGGTTTAGGGTTTAGGGTTTAGGGTTTAGGGTTTAGGGTTTAGGGTTTAGGGTTTAGGGTTTAGGGTTTAGGGTTTAGGGTTTAGGGTTTAGGGTTTAGGGTTTAGGGTTTAGGGTTTAGGGTTTAGGGTTTAGGGTTTAGGGTTTAGGGTTTAGGGTTTAGGGTTTAGGGTTTAGGGTTTAGGGTTTAGGGTTTAGGGTTTAGGGTTTAGGGTTTAGGGTTTAGGGTTTAGGGTTTAGGGTTTAGGGTTTAGGGTTTAGGGTTTAGGGTTTAGGGTTTAGGGTTTAGGGTTTAGGGTTTAGGGTTTAGGGTTTAGGGTTTAGGGTTTAGGGTTTAGGGTTTAGGGTTTAGGGTTTAGGGTTTAGGGTTTAGGGTTTAGGGTTTAGGGTTTAGGGTTTAGGGTTTAGGGTTTAGGGTTTAGGGTTTAGGGTTTAGGGTTTAGGGTTTAGGGTTTAGGGTTTAGGGTTTAGGGTTTAGGGTTTAGGGTTTAGGGTTTAGGGTTTAGGGTTTAGGGTTTAGGGTTTAGGGTTTAGGGTTTAGGGTTTAGGGTTTAGGGTTTAGGGTTTAGGGTTTAGGGTTTAGGGTTTAGGGTTTAGGGTTTAGGGTTTAGGGTTTAGGGTTTAGGGTTTAGGGTTTAGGGTTTAGGGTTTAGGGTTTAGGGTTTAGGGTTTAGGGTTTAGGGTTTAGGGTTTAGGGTTTAGGGTTTAGGGTTTAGGGTTTAGGGTTTAGGGTTTAGGGTTTAGGGTTTAGGGTTTAGGGTTTAGGGTTTAGGGTTTAGGGTTTAGGGTTTAGGGTTTAGGGTTTAGGGTTTAGGGTTTAGGGTTTAGGGTTTAGGGTTTAGGGTTTAGGGTTTAGGGTTTAGGGTTTAGGGTTTAGGGTTTAGGGTTTAGGGTTTAGGGTTTAGGGTTTAGGGTTTAGGGTTTAGGGTTTAGGGTTTAGGGTTTAGGGTTTAGGGTTTAGGGTTTAGGGTTTAGGGTTTAGGGTTTAGGGTTTAGGGTTTAGGGTTTAGGGTTTAGGGTTTAGGGTTTAGGGTTTAGGGTTTAGGGTTTAGGGTTTAGGGTTTAGGGTTTAGGGTTTAGGGTTTAGGGTTTAGGGTTTAGGGTTTAGGGTTTAGGGTTTAGGGTTTAGGGTTTAGGGTTTAGGGTTTAGGGTTTAGGGTTTAGGGTTTAGGGTTTAGGGTTTAGGGTTTAGGGTTTAGGGTTTAGGGTTTAGGGTTTAGGGTTTAGGGTTTAGGGTTTAGGGTTTAGGGTTTAGGGTTTAGGGTTTAGGGTTTAGGGTTTAGGGTTTAGGGTTTAGGGTTTAGGGTTTAGGGTTTAGGGTTTAGGGTTTAGGGTTTAGGGTTTAGGGTTTAGGGTTTAGGGTTTAGGGTTTAGGGTTTAGGGTTTAGGGTTTAGGGTTTAGGGTTTAGGGTTTAGGGTTTAGGGTTTAGGGTTTAGGGTTTAGGGTTTAGGGTTTAGGGTTTAGGGTTTAGGGTTTAGGGTTTAGGGTTTAGGGTTTAGGGTTTAGGGTTTAGGGTTTAGGGTTTAGGGTTTAGGGTTTAGGGTTTAGGGTTTAGGGTTTAGGGTTTAGGGTTTAGGGTTTAGGGTTTAGGGTTTAGGGTTTAGGGTTTAGGGTTTAGGGTTTAGGGTTTAGGGTTTAGGGTTTAGGGTTTAGGGTTTAGGGTTTAGGGTTTAGGGTTTAGGGTTTAGGGTTTAGGGTTTAGGGTTTAGGGTTTAGGGTTTAGGGTTTAGGGTTTAGGGTTTAGGGTTTAGGGTTTAGGGTTTAGGGTTTAGGGTTTAGGGTTTAGGGTTTAGGGTTTAGGGTTTAGGGTTTAGGGTTTAGGGTTTAGGGTTTAGGGTTTAGGGTTTAGGGTTTAGGGTTTAGGGTTTAGGGTTTAGGGTTTAGGGTTTAGGGTTTAGGGTTTAGGGTTTAGGGTTTAGGGTTTAGGGTTTAGGGTTTAGGGTTTAGGGTTTAGGGTTTAGGGTTTAGGGTTTAGGGTTTAGGGTTTAGGGTTTAGGGTTTAGGGTTTAGGGTTTAGGGTTTAGGGTTTAGGGTTTAGGGTTTAGGGTTTAGGGTTTAGGGTTTAGGGTTTAGGGTTTAGGGTTTAGGGTTTAGGGTTTAGGGTTTAGGGTTTAGGGTTTAGGGTTTAGGGTTTAGGGTTTAGGGTTTAGGGTTTAGGGTTTAGGGTTTAGGGTTTAGGGTTTAGGGTTTAGGGTTTAGGGTTTAGGGTTTAGGGTTTAGGGTTTAGGGTTTAGGGTTTAGGGTTTAGGGTTTAGGGTTTAGGGTTTAGGGTTTAGGGTTTAGGGTTTAGGGTTTAGGGTTTAGGGTTTAGGGTTTAGGGTTTAGGGTTTAGGGTTTAGGGTTTAGGGTTTAGGGTTTAGGGTTTAGGGTTTAGGGTTTAGGGTTTAGGGTTTAGGGTTTAGGGTTTAGGGTTTAGGGTTTAGGGTTTAGGGTTTAGGGTTTAGGGTTTAGGGTTTAGGGTTTAGGGTTTAGGGTTTAGGGTTTAGGGTTTAGGGTTTAGGGTTTAGGGTTTAGGGTTTAGGGTTTAGGGTTTAGGGTTTAGGGTTTAGGGTTTAGGGTTTAGGGTTTAGGGTTTAGGGTTTAGGGTTTAGGGTTTAGGGTTTAGGGTTTAGGGTTTAGGGTTTAGGGTTTAGGGTTTAGGGTTTAGGGTTTAGGGTTTAGGGTTTAGGGTTTAGGGTTTAGGGTTTAGGGTTTAGGGTTTAGGGTTTAGGGTTTAGGGTTTAGGGTTTAGGGTTTAGGGTTTAGGGTTTAGGGTTTAGGGTTTAGGGTTTAGGGTTTAGGGTTTAGGGTTTAGGGTTTAGGGTTTAGGGTTTAGGGTTTAGGGTTTAGGGTTTAGGGTTTAGGGTTTAGGGTTTAGGGTTTAGGGTTTAGGGTTTAGGGTTTAGGGTTTAGGGTTTAGGGTTTAGGGTTTAGGGTTTAGGGTTTAGGGTTTAGGGTTTAGGGTTTAGGGTTTAGGGTTTAGGGTTTAGGGTTTAGGGTTTAGGGTTTAGGGTTTAGGGTTTAGGGTTTAGGGTTTAGGGTTTAGGGTTTAGGGTTTAGGGTTTAGGGTTTAGGGTTTAGGGTTTAGGGTTTAGGGTTTAGGGTTTAGGGTTTAGGGTTTAGGGTTTAGGGTTTAGGGTTTAGGGTTTAGGGTTTAGGGTTTAGGGTTTAGGGTTTAGGGTTTAGGGTTTAGGGTTTAGGGTTTAGGGTTTAGGGTTTAGGGTTTAGGGTTTAGGGTTTAGGGTTTAGGGTTTAGGGTTTAGGGTTTAGGGTTTAGGGTTTAGGGTTTAGGGTTTAGGGTTTAGGGTTTAGGGTTTAGGGTTTAGGGTTTAGGGTTTAGGGTTTAGGGTTTAGGGTTTAGGGTTTAGGGTTTAGGGTTTAGGGTTTAGGGTTTAGGGTTTAGGGTTTAGGGTTTAGGGTTTAGGGTTTAGGGTTTAGGGTTTAGGGTTTAGGGTTTAGGGTTTAGGGTTTAGGGTTTAGGGTTTAGGGTTTAGGGTTTAGGGTTTAGGGTTTAGGGTTTAGGGTTTAGGGTTTAGGGTTTAGGGTTTAGGGTTTAGGGTTTAGGGTTTAGGGTTTAGGGTTTAGGGTTTAGGGTTTAGGGTTTAGGGTTTAGGGTTTAGGGTTTAGGGTTTAGGGTTTAGGGTTTAGGGTTTAGGGTTTAGGGTTTAGGGTTTAGGGTTTAGGGTTTAGGGTTTAGGGTTTAGGGTTTAGGGTTTAGGGTTTAGGGTTTAGGGTTTAGGGTTTAGGGTTTAGGGTTTAGGGTTTAGGGTTTAGGGTTTAGGGTTTAGGGTTTAGGGTTTAGGGTTTAGGGTTTAGGGTTTAGGGTTTAGGGTTTAGGGTTTAGGGTTTAGGGTTTAGGGTTTAGGGTTTAGGGTTTAGGGTTTAGGGTTTAGGGTTTAGGGTTTAGGGTTTAGGGTTTAGGGTTTAGGGTTTAGGGTTTAGGGTTTAGGGTTTAGGGTTTAGGGTTTAGGGTTTAGGGTTTAGGGTTTAGGGTTTAGGGTTTAGGGTTTAGGGTTTAGGGTTTAGGGTTTAGGGTTTAGGGTTTAGGGTTTAGGGTTTAGGGTTTAGGGTTTAGGGTTTAGGGTTTAGGGTTTAGGGTTTAGGGTTTAGGGTTTAGGGTTTAGGGTTTAGGGTTTAGGGTTTAGGGTTTAGGGTTTAGGGTTTAGGGTTTAGGGTTTAGGGTTTAGGGTTTAGGGTTTAGGGTTTAGGGTTTAGGGTTTAGGGTTTAGGGTTTAGGGTTTAGGGTTTAGGGTTTAGGGTTTAGGGTTTAGGGTTTAGGGTTTAGGGTTTAGGGTTTAGGGTTTAGGGTTTAGGGTTTAGGGTTTAGGGTTTAGGGTTTAGGGTTTAGGGTTTAGGGTTTAGGGTTTAGGGTTTAGGGTTTAGGGTTTAGGGTTTAGGGTTTAGGGTTTAGGGTTTAGGGTTTAGGGTTTAGGGTTTAGGGTTTTTTAGGGTTTAGGGTTTAGGGTTTAGGGTTTAGGGTTTAGGGTTTAGGGTTTAGGGTTTAGGGTTTAGGGTTTAGGGTTTAGGGTTTAGGGTTTAGGGTTTAGGGTTTAGGGTTTAGGGTTTAGGGTTTAGGGTTTAGGGTTTAGGGTTTAGGGTTTAGGGTTTAGGGTTTAGGGTTTAGGGTTTAGGGTTTAGGGTTTAGGGTTTAGGGTTTAGGGTTTAGGGTTTAGGGTTTAGGGTTTAGGGTTTAGGGTTTAGGGTTTAGGGTTTAGGGTTTAGGGTTTAGGGTTTAGGGTTTAGGGTTTAGGGTTTAGGGTTTAGGGTTTAGGGTTTAGGGTTTAGGGTTTAGGGTTTAGGGTTTAGGGTTTAGGGTTTAGGGTTTAGGGTTTAGGGTTTAGGGTTTAGGGTTTAGGGTTTAGGGTTTAGGGTTTAGGGTTTAGGGTTTAGGGTTTAGGGTTTAGGGTTTAGGGTTTAGGGTTTAGGGTTTAGGGTTTAGGGTTTAGGGTTTAGGGTTTAGGGTTTAGGGTTTAGGGTTTAGGGTTTAGGGTTTAGGGTTTAGGGTTTAGGGTTTAGGGTTTAGGGTTTAGGGTTTAGGGTTTAGGGTTTAGGGTTTAGGGTTTAGGGTTTAGGGTTTAGGGTTTAGGGTTTAGGGTTTAGGGTTTAGGGTTTAGGGTTTAGGGTTTAGGGTTTAGGGTTTAGGGTTTAGGGTTTAGGGTTTAGGGTTTAGGGTTTAGGGTTTAGGGTTTAGGGTTTAGGGTTTAGGGTTTAGGGTTTAGGGTTTAGGGTTTAGGGTTTAGGGTTTAGGGTTTAGGGTTTAGGGTTTAGGGTTTAGGGTTTAGGGTTTAGGGTTTAGGGTTTAGGGTTTAGGGTTTAGGGTTTAGGGTTTAGGGTTTAGGGTTTAGGGTTTAGGGTTTAGGGTTTAGGGTTTAGGGTTTAGGGTTTAGGGTTTAGGGTTTAGGGTTTAGGGTTTAGGGTTTAGGGTTTAGGGTTTAGGGTTTAGGGTTTAGGGTTTAGGGTTTAGGGTTTAGGGTTTAGGGTTTAGGGTTTAGGGTTTAGGGTTTAGGGTTTAGGGTTTAGGGTTTAGGGTTTAGGGTTTAGGGTTTAGGGTTTAGGGTTTAGGGTTTAGGGTTTAGGGTTTAGGGTTTAGGGTTTAGGGTTTAGGGTTTAGGGTTTAGGGTTTAGGGTTTAGGGTTTAGGGTTTAGGGTTTAGGGTTTAGGGTTTAGGGTTTAGGGTTTAGGGTTTAGGGTTTAGGGTTTAGGGTTTAGGGTTTAGGGTTTAGGGTTTAGGGTTTAGGGTTTAGGGTTTAGGGTTTAGGGTTTAGGGTTTAGGGTTTAGGGTTTAGGGTTTAGGGTTTAGGGTTTAGGGTTTAGGGTTTAGGGTTTAGGGTTTAGGGTTTAGGGTTTAGGGTTTAGGGTTTAGGGTTTAGGGTTTAGGGTTTAGGGTTTAGGGTTTAGGGTTTAGGGTTTAGGGTTTAGGGTTTAGGGTTTAGGGTTTAGGGTTTAGGGTTTAGGGTTTAGGGTTTAGGGTTTAGGGTTTAGGGTTTAGGGTTTAGGGTTTTAGGGTTTAGGGTTTAGGGTTTAGGGTTTAGGGTTTAGGGTTTAGGGTTTAGGGTTTAGGGTTTAGGGTTTAGGGTTTAGGGTTTAGGGTTTAGGGTTTAGGGTTTAGGGTTTAGGGTTTAGGGTTTAGGGTTTAGGGTTTAGGGTTTAGGGTTTAGGGTTTAGGGTTTAGGGTTTAGGGTTTAGGGTTTAGGGTTTAGGGTTTAGGGTTTAGGGTTTAGGGTTTAGGGTTTAGGGTTTAGGGTTTAGGGTTTAGGGTTTAGGGTTTAGGGTTTAGGGTTTAGGGTTTAGGGTTTAGGGTTTAGGGTTTAGGGTTTAGGGTTTAGGGTTTAGGGTTTAGGGTTTAGGGTTTAGGGTTTAGGGTTTAGGGTTTAGGGTTTAGGGTTTAGGGTTTAGGGTTTAGGGTTTAGGGTTTAGGGTTTAGGGTTTAGGGTTTAGGGTTTAGGGTTTAGGGTTTAGGGTTTAGGGTTTAGGGTTTAGGGTTTAGGGTTTAGGGTTTAGGGTTTAGGGTTTAGGGTTTAGGGTTTAGGGTTTAGGGTTTAGGGTTTAGGGTTTAGGGTTTAGGGTTTAGGGTTTAGGGTTTAGGGTTTAGGGTTTAGGGTTTAGGGTTTAGGGTTTAGGGTTTAGGGTTTAGGGTTTAGGGTTTAGGGTTTAGGGTTTAGGGTTTAGGGTTTAGGGTTTAGGGTTTAGGGTTTAGGGTTTAGGGTTTAGGGTTTAGGGTTTAGGGTTTAGGGTTTAGGGTTTAGGGTTTAGGGTTTAGGGTTTAGGGTTTAGGGTTTAGGGTTTAGGGTTTAGGGTTTAGGGTTTAGGGTTTAGGGTTTAGGGTTTAGGGTTTAGGGTTTAGGGTTTAGGGTTTAGGGTTTAGGGTTTAGGGTTTAGGGTTTAGGGTTTAGGGTTTAGGGTTTAGGGTTTAGGGTTTAGGGTTTAGGGTTTAGGGTTTAGGGTTTAGGGTTTAGGGTTTAGGGTTTAGGGTTTAGGGTTTAGGGTTTAGGGTTTAGGGTTTAGGGTTTAGGGTTTAGGGTTTAGGGTTTAGGGTTTAGGGTTTAGGGTTTAGGGTTTAGGGTTTAGGGTTTAGGGTTTAGGGTTTAGGGTTTAGGGTTTAGGGTTTAGGGTTTAGGGTTTTAGGGTTTAGGGTTTAGGGTTTAGGGTTTAGGGTTTAGGGTTTAGGGTTTAGGGTTTAGGGTTTAGGGTTTAGGGTTTAGGGTTTAGGGTTTAGGGTTTAGGGTTTAGGGTTTAGGGTTTAGGGTTTAGGGTTTAGGGTTTAGGGTTTAGGGTTTAGGGTTTAGGGTTTAGGGTTTAGGGTTTAGGGTTTAGGGTTTAGGGTTTAGGGTTTAGGGTTTAGGGTTTAGGGTTTAGGGTTTAGGGTTTAGGGTTTAGGGTTTAGGGTTTAGGGTTTAGGGTTTAGGGTTTAGGGTTTAGGGTTTAGGGTTTAGGGTTTAGGGTTTAGGGTTTAGGGTTTAGGGTTTAGGGTTTAGGGTTTAGGGTTTAGGGTTTAGGGTTTAGGGTTTAGGGTTTAGGGTTTAGGGTTTAGGGTTTAGGGTTTAGGGTTTAGGGTTTAGGGTTTAGGGTTTAGGGTTTAGGGTTTAGGGTTTAGGGTTTAGGGTTTAGGGTTTAGGGTTTAGGGTTTAGGGTTTAGGGTTTAGGGTTTAGGGTTTAGGGTTTAGGGTTTAGGGTTTAGGGTTTAGGGTTTAGGGTTTAGGGTTTAGGGTTTAGGGTTTAGGGTTTAGGGTTTAGGGTTTAGGGTTTAGGGTTTAGGGTTTAGGGTTTAGGGTTTAGGGTTTAGGGTTTAGGGTTTAGGGTTTAGGGTTTAGGGTTTAGGGTTTAGGGTTTAGGGTTTAGGGTTTAGGGTTTAGGGTTTAGGGTTTAGGGTTTAGGGTTTAGGGTTTAGGGTTTAGGGTTTAGGGTTTAGGGTTTAGGGTTTAGGGTTTAGGGTTTAGGGTTTAGGGTTTAGGGTTTAGGGTTTAGGGTTTAGGGTTTAGGGTTTAGGGTTTAGGGTTTAGGGTTTAGGGTTTAGGGTTTAGGGTTTAGGGTTTAGGGTTTAGGGTTTAGGGTTTAGGGTTTAGGGTTTAGGGTTTAGGGTTTAGGGTTTAGGGTTTAGGGTTTAGGGTTTAGGGTTTAGGGTTTAGGGTTTAGGGTTTAGGGTTTAGGGTTTAGGGTTTAGGGTTTAGGGTTTAGGGTTTAGGGTTTAGGGTTTAGGGTTTAGGGTTTAGGGTTTAGGGTTTAGGGTTTAGGGTTTAGGGTTTAGGGTTTAGGGTTTAGGGTTTAGGGTTTAGGGTTTAGGGTTTAGGGTTTAGGGTTTAGGGTTTAGGGTTTAGGGTTTAGGGTTTAGGGTTTAGGGTTTAGGGTTTAGGGTTTAGGGTTTAGGGTTTAGGGTTTAGGGTTTAGGGTTTAGGGTTTAGGGTTTAGGGTTTAGGGTTTAGGGTTTAGGGTTTAGGGTTTAGGGTTTAGGGTTTAGGGTTTAGGGTTTAGGGTTTAGGGTTTAGGGTTTAGGGTTTAGGGTTTAGGGTTTAGGGTTTAGGGTTTAGGGTTTAGGGTTTAGGGTTTAGGGTTTAGGGTTTAGGGTTTAGGGTTTAGGGTTTAGGGTTTAGGGTTTAGGGTTTAGGGTTTAGGGTTTAGGGTTTAGGGTTTAGGGTTTAGGGTTTAGGGTTTAGGGTTTAGGGTTTAGGGTTTAGGGTTTAGGGTTTAGGGTTTAGGGTTTAGGGTTTAGGGTTTAGGGTTTAGGGTTTAGGGTTTAGGGTTTAGGGTTTAGGGTTTAGGGTTTAGGGTTTAGGGTTTAGGGTTTAGGGTTTAGGGTTTAGGGTTTAGGGTTTAGGGTTTAGGGTTTAGGGTTTAGGGTTTAGGGTTTAGGGTTTAGGGTTTAGGGTTTAGGGTTTAGGGTTTAGGGTTTAGGGTTTAGGGTTTAGGGTTTAGGGTTTAGGGTTTAGGGTTTAGGGTTTAGGGTTTAGGGTTTAGGGTTTAGGGTTTAGGGTTTAGGGTTTAGGGTTTAGGGTTTAGGGTTTAGGGTTTAGGGTTTAGGGTTTAGGGTTTAGGGTTTAGGGTTTAGGGTTTAGGGTTTAGGGTTTAGGGTTTAGGGTTTAGGGTTTAGGGTTTAGGGTTTAGGGTTTAGGGTTTAGGGTTTAGGGTTTAGGGTTTAGGGTTTAGGGTTTAGGGTTTAGGGTTTAGGGTTTAGGGTTTAGGGTTTAGGGTTTAGGGTTTAGGGTTTAGGGTTTAGGGTTTAGGGTTTAGGGTTTAGGGTTTAGGGTTTAGGGTTTAGGGTTTAGGGTTTAGGGTTTAGGGTTTAGGGTTTAGGGTTTAGGGTTTAGGGTTTAGGGTTTAGGGTTTAGGGTTTAGGGTTTAGGGTTTAGGGTTTAGGGTTTAGGGTTTAGGGTTTAGGGTTTAGGGTTTAGGGTTTAGGGTTTAGGGTTTAGGGTTTAGGGTTTAGGGTTTAGGGTTTAGGGTTTAGGGTTTAGGGTTTAGGGTTTAGGGTTTAGGGTTTAGGGTTTAGGGTTTAGGGTTTAGGGTTTAGGGTTTAGGGTTTAGGGTTTAGGGTTTAGGGTTTAGGGTTTAGGGTTTAGGGTTTAGGGTTTAGGGTTTAGGGTTTAGGGTTTAGGGTTTAGGGTTTAGGGTTTAGGGTTTAGGGTTTAGGGTTTAGGGTTTAGGGTTTAGGGTTTAGGGTTTAGGGTTTAGGGTTTAGGGTTTAGGGTTTAGGGTTTAGGGTTTAGGGTTTAGGGTTTAGGGTTTAGGGTTTAGGGTTTAGGGTTTAGGGTTTAGGGTTTAGGGTTTAGGGTTTAGGGTTTAGGGTTTAGGGTTTAGGGTTTAGGGTTTAGGGTTTAGGGTTTAGGGTTTAGGGTTTAGGGTTTAGGGTTTAGGGTTTAGGGTTTAGGGTTTAGGGTTTAGGGTTTAGGGTTTAGGGTTTAGGGTTTAGGGTTTAGGGTTTAGGGTTTAGGGTTTAGGGTTTAGGGTTTAGGGTTTAGGGTTTAGGGTTTAGGGTTTAGGGTTTAGGGTTTAGGGTTTAGGGTTTAGGGTTTAGGGTTTAGGGTTTAGGGTTTAGGGTTTAGGGTTTAGGGTTTAGGGTTTAGGGTTTAGGGTTTAGGGTTTAGGGTTTAGGGTTTAGGGTTTAGGGTTTAGGGTTTAGGGTTTAGGGTTTAGGGTTTAGGGTTTAGGGTTTAGGGTTTAGGGTTTAGGGTTTAGGGTTTAGGGTTTAGGGTTTAGGGTTTAGGGTTTAGGGTTTAGGGTTTAGGGTTTAGGGTTTAGGGTTTAGGGTTTAGGGTTTAGGGTTTAGGGTTTAGGGTTTAGGGTTTAGGGTTTAGGGTTTAGGGTTTAGGGTTTAGGGTTTAGGGTTTAGGGTTTAGGGTTTAGGGTTTAGGGTTTAGGGTTTAGGGTTTAGGGTTTAGGGTTTAGGGTTTAGGGTTTAGGGTTTAGGGTTTAGGGTTTAGGGTTTAGGGTTTAGGGTTTAGGGTTTAGGGTTTAGGGTTTAGGGTTTAGGGTTTTAGGGTTTAGGGTTTAGGGTTTAGGGTTTAGGGTTTAGGGTTTAGGGTTTAGGGTTTAGGGTTTAGGGTTTAGGGTTTAGGGTTTAGGGTTTAGGGTTTAGGGTTTAGGGTTTAGGGTTTAGGGTTTAGGGTTTAGGGTTTAGGGTTTAGGGTTTAGGGTTTAGGGTTTAGGGTTTAGGGTTTAGGGTTTAGGGTTTAGGGTTTAGGGTTTAGGGTTTAGGGTTTAGGGTTTAGGGTTTAGGGTTTAGGGTTTAGGGTTTAGGGTTTAGGGTTTAGGGTTTAGGGTTTAGGGTTTAGGGTTTAGGGTTTAGGGTTTAGGGTTTAGGGTTTAGGGTTTAGGGTTTAGGGTTTAGGGTTTAGGGTTTAGGGTTTAGGGTTTAGGGTTTAGGGTTTAGGGTTTAGGGTTTAGGGTTTAGGGTTTAGGGTTTAGGGTTTAGGGTTTAGGGTTTAGGGTTTAGGGTTTAGGGTTTAGGGTTTAGGGTTTAGGGTTTAGGGTTTAGGGTTTAGGGTTTAGGGTTTAGGGTTTAGGGTTTAGGGTTTTAGGGTTTAGGGTTTAGGGTTTAGGGTTTAGGGTTTAGGGTTTAGGGTTTAGGGTTTAGGGTTTAGGGTTTAGGGTTTTAGGGTTTAGGGTTTAGGGTTTAGGGTTTAGGGTTTAGGGTTTAGGGTTTAGGGTTTAGGGTTTAGGGTTTAGGGTTTAGGGTTTAGGGTTTAGGGTTTAGGGTTTAGGGTTTAGGGTTTAGGGTTTAGGGTTTAGGGTTTAGGGTTTAGGGTTTAGGGTTTAGGGTTTAGGGTTTAGGGTTTAGGGTTTAGGGTTTAGGGTTTAGGGTTTAGGGTTTAGGGTTTAGGGTTTAGGGTTTAGGGTTTAGGGTTTAGGGTTTAGGGTTTAGGGTTTAGGGTTTAGGGTTTAGGGTTTAGGGTTTAGGGTTTAGGGTTTAGGGTTTAGGGTTTAGGGTTTAGGGTTTAGGGTTTAGGGTTTAGGGTTTAGGGTTTAGGGTTTAGGGTTTAGGGTTTAGGGTTTAGGGTTTAGGGTTTAGGGTTTAGGGTTTAGGGTTTAGGGTTTAGGGTTTAGGGTTTAGGGTTTAGGGTTTAGGGTTTAGGGTTTAGGGTTTAGGGTTTAGGGTTTAGGGTTTAGGGTTTAGGGTTTAGGGTTTAGGGTTTAGGGTTTAGGGTTTAGGGTTTAGGGTTTAGGGTTTAGGGTTTAGGGTTTAGGGTTTAGGGTTTAGGGTTTAGGGTTTAGGGTTTAGGGTTTAGGGTTTAGGGTTTAGGGTTTAGGGTTTAGGGTTTAGGGTTTAGGGTTTAGGGTTTAGGGTTTAGGGTTTAGGGTTTAGGGTTTAGGGTTTAGGGTTTAGGGTTTAGGGTTTAGGGTTTAGGGTTTAGGGTTTAGGGTTTAGGGTTTAGGGTTTAGGGTTTAGGGTTTAGGGTTTAGGGTTTAGGGTTTAGGGTTTAGGGTTTAGGGTTTAGGGTTTAGGGTTTAGGGTTTAGGGTTTAGGGTTTAGGGTTTAGGGTTTAGGGTTTAGGGTTTAGGGTTTAGGGTTTAGGGTTTAGGGTTTAGGGTTTAGGGTTTAGGGTTTAGGGTTTAGGGTTTAGGGTTTAGGGTTTAGGGTTTAGGGTTTAGGGTTTAGGGTTTAGGGTTTAGGGTTTAGGGTTTAGGGTTTAGGGTTTAGGGTTTAGGGTTTAGGGTTTAGGGTTTAGGGTTTAGGGTTTAGGGTTTAGGGTTTAGGGTTTAGGGTTTAGGGTTTAGGGTTTAGGGTTTAGGGTTTAGGGTTTAGGGTTTAGGGTTTAGGGTTTAGGGTTTAGGGTTTAGGGTTTAGGGTTTAGGGTTTAGGGTTTAGGGTTTAGGGTTTAGGGTTTAGGGTTTAGGGTTTAGGGTTTAGGGTTTAGGGTTTAGGGTTTAGGGTTTAGGGTTTAGGGTTTAGGGTTTAGGGTTTAGGGTTTAGGGTTTAGGGTTTAGGGTTTAGGGTTTAGGGTTTAGGGTTTAGGGTTTAGGGTTTAGGGTTTAGGGTTTAGGGTTTAGGGTTTAGGGTTTAGGGTTTAGGGTTTAGGGTTTAGGGTTTAGGGTTTAGGGTTTAGGGTTTAGGGTTTAGGGTTTAGGGTTTAGGGTTTAGGGTTTAGGGTTTAGGGTTTAGGGTTTAGGGTTTAGGGTTTAGGGTTTAGGGTTTAGGGTTTAGGGTTTAGGGTTTAGGGTTTAGGGTTTAGGGTTTAGGGTTTAGGGTTTAGGGTTTAGGGTTTTTTAGGGTTTAGGGTTTAGGGTTTAGGGTTTAGGGTTTAGGGTTTAGGGTTTAGGGTTTAGGGTTTAGGGTTTAGGGTTTAGGGTTTAGGGTTTAGGGTTTAGGGTTTAGGGTTTAGGGTTTAGGGTTTAGGGTTTAGGGTTTAGGGTTTAGGGTTTAGGGTTTTAGGGTTTAGGGTTTAGGGTTTAGGGTTTAGGGTTTAGGGTTTAGGGTTTAGGGTTTAGGGTTTAGGGTTTAGGGTTTAGGGTTTAGGGTTTAGGGTTTAGGGTTTAGGGTTTAGGGTTTAGGGTTTAGGGTTTAGGGTTTAGGGTTTAGGGTTTAGGGTTTAGGGTTTAGGGTTTAGGGTTTAGGGTTTAGGGTTTAGGGTTTAGGGTTTAGGGTTTAGGGTTTAGGGTTTAGGGTTTAGGGTTTAGGGTTTAGGGTTTAGGGTTTAGGGTTTAGGGTTTAGGGTTTAGGGTTTAGGGTTTAGGGTTTAGGGTTTAGGGTTTAGGGTTTAGGGTTTTTTTAGGGTTTAGGGTTTAGGGTTTAGGGTTTAGGGTTTAGGGTTTAGGGTTTAGGGTTTAGGGTTTAGGGTTTAGGGTTTAGGGTTTAGGGTTTAGGGTTTAGGGTTTAGGGTTTAGGGTTTAGGGTTTAGGGTTTAGGGTTTAGGGTTTAGGGTTTAGGGTTTAGGGTTTAGGGTTTAGGGTTTAGGGTTTAGGGTTTAGGGTTTAGGGTTTAGGGTTTAGGGTTTAGGGTTTAGGGTTTAGGGTTTAGGGTTTAGGGTTTAGGGTTTAGGGTTTAGGGTTTAGGGTTTAGGGTTTAGGGTTTAGGGTTTAGGGTTTAGGGTTTTAGGGTTTAGGGTTTAGGGTTTAGGGTTTAGGGTTTAGGGTTTAGGGTTTAGGGTTTAGGGTTTAGGGTTTAGGGTTTAGGGTTTAGGGTTTAGGGTTTAGGGTTTAGGGTTTAGGGTTTAGGGTTTAGGGTTTAGGGTTTAGGGTTTAGGGTTTAGGGTTTAGGGTTTAGGGTTTAGGGTTTAGGGTTTAGGGTTTAGGGTTTAGGGTTTTAGGGTTTAGGGTTTAGGGTTTAGGGTTTAGGGTTTAGGGTTTAGGGTTTAGGGTTTAGGGTTTAGGGTTTAGGGTTTAGGGTTTAGGGTTTAGGGTTTAGGGTTTAGGGTTTAGGGTTTAGGGTTTAGGGTTTAGGGTTTAGGGTTTAGGGTTTAGGGTTTAGGGTTTAGGGTTTAGGGTTTAGGGTTTAGGGTTTAGGGTTTAGGGTTTAGGGTTTAGGGTTTAGGGTTTAGGGTTTAGGGTTTAGGGTTTAGGGTTTAGGGTTTAGGGTTTAGGGTTTAGGGTTTAGGGTTTAGGGTTTAGGGTTTAGGGTTTAGGGTTTAGGGTTTAGGGTTTAGGGTTTAGGGTTTAGGGTTTAGGGTTTAGGGTTTAGGGTTTAGGGTTTAGGGTTTAGGGTTTAGGGTTTAGGGTTTAGGGTTTAGGGTTTAGGGTTTAGGGTTTAGGGTTTAGGGTTTAGGGTTTAGGGTTTAGGGTTTAGGGTTTAGGGTTTAGGGTTTAGGGTTTAGGGTTTAGGGTTTAGGGTTTAGGGTTTAGGGTTTAGGGTTTAGGGTTTAGGGTTTAGGGTTTAGGGTTTAGGGTTTAGGGTTTAGGGTTTAGGGTTTAGGGTTTAGGGTTTAGGGTTTAGGGTTTAGGGTTTAGGGTTTAGGGTTTAGGGTTTAGGGTTTAGGGTTTAGGGTTTAGGGTTTAGGGTTTAGGGTTTAGGGTTTAGGGTTTAGGGTTTAGGGTTTAGGGTTTAGGGTTTAGGGTTTTTTAGGGTTTAGGGTTTAGGGTTTAGGGTTTAGGGTTTAGGGTTTAGGGTTTAGGGTTTAGGGTTTAGGGTTTAGGGTTTAGGGTTTAGGGTTTAGGGTTTAGGGTTTAGGGTTTAGGGTTTAGGGTTTAGGGTTTAGGGTTTAGGGTTTAGGGTTTAGGGTTTAGGGTTTAGGGTTTAGGGTTTAGGGTTTAGGGTTTAGGGTTTAGGGTTTAGGGTTTAGGGTTTAGGGTTTAGGGTTTAGGGTTTTAGGGTTTAGGGTTTAGGGTTTAGGGTTTAGGGTTTAGGGTTTAGGGTTTAGGGTTTTAGGGTTTAGGGTTTAGGGTTTAGGGTTTAGGGTTTAGGGTTTAGGGTTTAGGGTTTAGGGTTTAGGGTTTAGGGTTTAGGGTTTAGGGTTTAGGGTTTAGGGTTTAGGGTTTAGGGTTTAGGGTTTAGGGTTTAGGGTTTAGGGTTTAGGGTTTAGGGTTTAGGGTTTTAGGGTTTAGGGTTTAGGGTTTTAGGGTTTAGGGTTTAGGGTTTAGGGTTTAGGGTTTAGGGTTTAGGGTTTAGGGTTTAGGGTTTAGGGTTTAGGGTTTAGGGTTTAGGGTTTTAGGGTTTAGGGTTTAGGGTTTAGGGTTTAGGGTTTAGGGTTTAGGGTTTAGGGTTTAGGGTTTAGGGTTTAGGGTTTAGGGTTTAGGGTTTAGGGTTTTAGGGTTTAGGGTTTTAGGGTTTAGGGTTTAGGGTTTAGGGTTTAGGGTTTAGGGTTTAGGGTTTAGGGTTTAGGGTTTAGGGTTTAGGGTTTAGGGTTTAGGGTTTAGGGTTTAGGGTTTAGGGTTTAGGGTTTAGGGTTTAGGGTTTAGGGTTTAGGGTTTAGGGTTTAGGGTTTAGGGTTTAGGGTTTAGGGTTTAGGGTTTAGGGTTTAGGGTTTAGGGTTTAGGGTTTAGGGTTTAGGGTTTAGGGTTTAGGGTTTAGGGTTTAGGGTTTAGGGTTTAGGGTTTAGGGTTTTAGGGTTTAGGGTTTAGGGTTTAGGGTTTAGGGTTTAGGGTTTAGGGTTTAGGGTTTAGGGTTTAGGGTTTAGGGTTTAGGGTTTTTAGGGTTTAGGGTTTAGGGTTTAGGGTTTAGGGTTTAGGGTTTAGGGTTTAGGGTTTAGGGTTTAGGGTTTAGGGTTTAGGGTTTAGGGTTTAGGGTTTAGGGTTTAGGGTTTAGGGTTTAGGGTTTAGGGTTTAGGGTTTAGGGTTTAGGGTTTAGGGTTTAGGGTTTAGGGTTTAGGGTTTAGGGTTTAGGGTTTAGGGTTTAGGGTTTAGGGTTTAGGGTTTAGGGTTTAGGGTTTAGGGTTTAGGGTTTAGGGTTTAGGGTTTAGGGTTTAGGGTTTAGGGTTTAGGGTTTAGGGTTTAGGGTTTAGGGTTTAGGGTTTAGGGTTTAGGGTTTAGGGTTTAGGGTTTAGGGTTTAGGGTTTAGGGTTTAGGGTTTAGGGTTTAGGGTTTAGGGTTTAGGGTTTAGGGTTTAGGGTTTAGGGTTTAGGGTTTAGGGTTTAGGGTTTAGGGTTTAGGGTTTAGGGTTTAGGGTTTAGGGTTTAGGGTTTAGGGTTTAGGGTTTAGGGTTTAGGGTTTAGGGTTTAGGGTTTAGGGTTTAGGGTTTAGGGTTTAGGGTTTAGGGTTTAGGGTTTAGGGTTTAGGGTTTAGGGTTTAGGGTTTAGGGTTTAGGGTTTAGGGTTTAGGGTTTAGGGTTTAGGGTTTAGGGTTTAGGGTTTAGGGTTTAGGGTTTAGGGTTTAGGGTTTAGGGTTTAGGGTTTAGGGTTTAGGGTTTAGGGTTTAGGGTTTAGGGTTTAGGGTTTAGGGTTTAGGGTTTAGGGTTTAGGGTTTAGGGTTTAGGGTTTAGGGTTTAGGGTTTAGGGTTTAGGGTTTAGGGTTTAGGGTTTAGGGTTTAGGGTTTAGGGTTTAGGGTTTAGGGTTTAGGGTTTAGGGTTTAGGGTTTAGGGTTTAGGGTTTAGGGTTTAGGGTTTAGGGTTTAGGGTTTAGGGTTTAGGGTTTAGGGTTTAGGGTTTAGGGTTTAGGGTTTAGGGTTTAGGGTTTAGGGTTTAGGGTTTAGGGTTTAGGGTTTAGGGTTTAGGGTTTAGGGTTTAGGGTTTAGGGTTTAGGGTTTAGGGTTTAGGGTTTAGGGTTTAGGGTTTAGGGTTTAGGGTTTAGGGTTTAGGGTTTAGGGTTTAGGGTTTAGGGTTTAGGGTTTAGGGTTTAGGGTTTAGGGTTTAGGGTTTAGGGTTTAGGGTTTAGGGTTTAGGGTTTAGGGTTTAGGGTTTAGGGTTTAGGGTTTAGGGTTTAGGGTTTAGGGTTTAGGGTTTAGGGTTTAGGGTTTAGGGTTTAGGGTTTAGGGTTTAGGGTTTAGGGTTTAGGGTTTAGGGTTTAGGGTTTAGGGTTTAGGGTTTAGGGTTTAGGGTTTAGGGTTTAGGGTTTAGGGTTTAGGGTTTAGGGTTTAGGGTTTAGGGTTTAGGGTTTAGGGTTTAGGGTTTAGGGTTTAGGGTTTAGGGTTTAGGGTTTAGGGTTTAGGGTTTAGGGTTTAGGGTTTAGGGTTTAGGGTTTAGGGTTTAGGGTTTAGGGTTTAGGGTTTAGGGTTTAGGGTTTAGGGTTTAGGGTTTAGGGTTTAGGGTTTAGGGTTTAGGGTTTAGGGTTTAGGGTTTAGGGTTTAGGGTTTAGGGTTTAGGGTTTAGGGTTTAGGGTTTAGGGTTTAGGGTTTAGGGTTTAGGGTTTAGGGTTTAGGGTTTAGGGTTTAGGGTTTAGGGTTTAGGGTTTAGGGTTTAGGGTTTAGGGTTTAGGGTTTAGGGTTTAGGGTTTAGGGTTTAGGGTTTAGGGTTTAGGGTTTAGGGTTTAGGGTTTAGGGTTTAGGGTTTAGGGTTTAGGGTTTAGGGTTTAGGGTTTAGGGTTTAGGGTTTAGGGTTTAGGGTTTAGGGTTTAGGGTTTAGGGTTTAGGGTTTAGGGTTTAGGGTTTAGGGTTTAGGGTTTAGGGTTTAGGGTTTAGGGTTTAGGGTTTAGGGTTTAGGGTTTAGGGTTTAGGGTTTAGGGTTTAGGGTTTAGGGTTTAGGGTTTAGGGTTTAGGGTTTAGGGTTTAGGGTTTAGGGTTTAGGGTTTAGGGTTTAGGGTTTAGGGTTTAGGGTTTAGGGTTTAGGGTTTAGGGTTTAGGGTTTAGGGTTTAGGGTTTAGGGTTTAGGGTTTAGGGTTTAGGGTTTTAGGGTTTAGGGTTTAGGGTTTAGGGTTTAGGGTTTAGGGTTTAGGGTTTAGGGTTTAGGGTTTAGGGTTTAGGGTTTAGGGTTTAGGGTTTAGGGTTTAGGGTTTAGGGTTTAGGGTTTAGGGTTTAGGGTTTAGGGTTTAGGGTTTAGGGTTTAGGGTTTAGGGTTTAGGGTTTAGGGTTTAGGGTTTAGGGTTTAGGGTTTAGGGTTTAGGGTTTAGGGTTTAGGGTTTAGGGTTTAGGGTTTAGGGTTTAGGGTTTAGGGTTTAGGGTTTAGGGTTTAGGGTTTAGGGTTTAGGGTTTAGGGTTTAGGGTTTAGGGTTTAGGGTTTAGGGTTTAGGGTTTAGGGTTTAGGGTTTAGGGTTTAGGGTTTAGGGTTTAGGGTTTAGGGTTTAGGGTTTAGGGTTTAGGGTTTAGGGTTTAGGGTTTAGGGTTTAGGGTTTAGGGTTTAGGGTTTAGGGTTTAGGGTTTAGGGTTTAGGGTTTAGGGTTTAGGGTTTAGGGTTTAGGGTTTAGGGTTTAGGGTTTAGGGTTTAGGGTTTAGGGTTTAGGGTTTAGGGTTTAGGGTTTAGGGTTTAGGGTTTAGGGTTTAGGGTTTAGGGTTTAGGGTTTAGGGTTTAGGGTTTAGGGTTTAGGGTTTAGGGTTTAGGGTTTAGGGTTTAGGGTTTAGGGTTTAGGGTTTAGGGTTTAGGGTTTTTTAGGGTTTAGGGTTTAGGGTTTAGGGTTTAGGGTTTAGGGTTTAGGGTTTAGGGTTTAGGGTTTAGGGTTTAGGGTTTAGGGTTTTAGGGTTTAGGGTTTAGGGTTTAGGGTTTAGGGTTTAGGGTTTAGGGTTTAGGGTTTAGGGTTTAGGGTTTAGGGTTTAGGGTTTAGGGTTTAGGGTTTAGGGTTTAGGGTTTAGGGTTTAGGGTTTAGGGTTTAGGGTTTAGGGTTTAGGGTTTAGGGTTTAGGGTTTAGGGTTTAGGGTTTAGGGTTTAGGGTTTAGGGTTTAGGGTTTAGGGTTTAGGGTTTAGGGTTTAGGGTTTAGGGTTTAGGGTTTAGGGTTTAGGGTTTAGGTTTAGTTTAGGGTTTAGGGTTTAGGGTTTAGGGTTTAGGGTTTAGGGTTTAGGGTTTAGGGTTTAGGGTTTAGGGTTTAGGGTTTAGGGTTTAGGGTTTAGGGTTTAGGGTTTAGGGTTTAGGGTTTAGGGTTTAGGGTTTAGGGTTTAGGGTTTAGGGTTTAGGGTTTAGGGTTTAGGGTTTAGGGTTTAGGGTTTAGGGTTTAGGGTTTAGGGTTTAGGGTTTAGGGTTTAGGGTTTAGGGTTTAGGGTTTAGGGTTTAGGGTTTAGGGTTTAGGGTTTAGGGTTTAGGGTTTAGGGTTTAGGGTTTAGGGTTTAGGGTTTAGGGTTTAGGGTTTAGGGTTTAGGGTTTAGGGTTTAGGGTTTAGGGTTTAGGGTTTAGGGTTTAGGGTTTAGGGTTTAGGGTTTAGGGTTTAGGGTTTAGGGTTTAGGGTTTAGGGTTTAGGGTTTAGGGTTTAGGGTTTTAGGGTTTAGGGTTTAGGGTTTAGGGTTTAGGGTTTTAGGGTTTAGGGTTTAGGGTTTAGGGTTTTTAGGGTTTAGGGTTTAGGGTTTAGGGTTTAGGGTTTAGGGTTTTTAGGGTTTAGGGTTTAGGGTTTAGGGTTTAGGGTTTAGGGTTTAGGGTTTAGGGTTTAGGGTTTAGGGTTTAGGGTTTAGGGTTTAGGGTTTAGGGTTTAGGGTTTAGGGTTTAGGGTTTAGGGTTTAGGGTTTAGGGTTTAGGGTTTAGGGTTTAGGGTTTAGGGTTTAGGGTTTAGGGTTTAGGGTTTAGGGTTTAGGGTTTAGGGTTTTAGGGTTTAGGGTTTAGGGTTTAGGGTTTAGGGTTTAGGGTTTAGGGTTTAGGGTTTAGGGTTTAGGGTTTAGGGTTTAGGGTTTAGGGTTTAGGGTTTAGGGTTTAGGGTTTAGGGTTTTTAGGGTTTAGGGTTTAGGGTT